>VZRV01003183.1:1189622-1432727 GCA_013398115.1 Falcunculus frontatus
CCGTGCCGAGCCGAGCCGAGCCGTGCCGCACCGCGCCGCACCGCGCTGTGCCGTGGCAGCGCCCGCGCCCCGGACCGCCGGCCTCCGCGGGCGTCCCTTGCGCAGCCACCCGAGGTAGATCGGCGGGGGGTTGATCGGCCGTCAGGAGGCGGCGAGGCGTTGTGAGGCTCTGAACTGCCCCAGAAGTTTGCTGGCAGAAACTGTTCCCTTTATTGGCAAAGTCTTCAGGCTCTCCTCAGAGGAATACCCCATTGCCTAAGATGAGTGGCTGTAGGAAGCGGTGTAAGCGGGAAATATTGAAATTTGCCCAGTACCTTCTCAGGCTAATCACAGGTTCTCTTCACACAGGTAATTACTGTTTTTCTCTGTAG
This sequence comes from Falcunculus frontatus, assembly GCA_013398115.1. Classification (NCBI taxonomy): domain Eukaryota; kingdom Metazoa; phylum Chordata; class Aves; order Passeriformes; genus Falcunculus; species Falcunculus frontatus. The sequence continues at coordinate 1,189,994 of VZRV01003183.1, forward strand.
TCAAGCTGTTCAGCATGATAACAAGAGAATTGCCTAAGGATAATACAGGGTTGTCATTGTTTTATATTATCATTCCTTTCATCTTATAAATAATAATAAAAGAAGATCTGTGAAATACTTTGTGGCTGAGCATAATGAAAGCAGAGCATAGTCTGGTGTTACAGTGTTTAGACAGTCAGACATTCTCTAAGCCTTTACACACACGAACCCAAATCGGGATGTGAGTGTACATGCTTCCACCTGTCCACCTGTATGTGTTAAAGGTACTGCAGAGACGACACATTGGTCAAAAAGGATGAATCTTTTGTTTTTTATTTTCACTGTTTCTTGGACTGATTTATTTTGACAAGCCCACTACCTTCTTTTTTTCTTGGAGGCTTGGTTTTGCTTATCCAAAGATGTAAATCAGCTGCAAACTGTCAATGTGATGTCAAAGTATCTTGTAGGAAATTTTAAATGACACTTGTGCTTTGCCCTTAAGGAATTTGAAACATAGTGGTTGTCAACATTCCGTAGGTAATTTTTTTCTGTAACCTTGGACAAAGTGTGCAGTATCAGAGAGGGTTTCTAAGCTAGACTGAGCAGATGCTATAGTTTACTTCTTATCACTTTGGAAAATATACTTTTCTCACAGTTCAGCATTTTCTATGGCTATTTATGATAACTTACATGATATCATTCTGTATTTATAAAATCTAATTGTGCTTCTTTCTAGACTTGTTACTTTTTTTTCCCTTGCAGATCTGCAAGTCCAGCGTCAGCAGATAATATCCAATTATGTTAACACAATTGTTGAGAATTAAAAGCCATTTATTTAAAGTCATCTGAAAGTTTCAGCTGGTTATTTTTGTTTGTTTGGTGGTGGTGTGTTGGTTACTTGTGTTTTTTGTTTTGGCACTGATGAAAAGATTTGAGACCAAAGTGGACTCTTCCGTAATAATTGAAGGAATTGATGCATGCAATTAATCAGATTTGGGGTTACAATTCTATAAAGGTCATAGCATAAACACTGGCAATATGTACTTTATAGGATGCTTGTAACTTACGGAAATCTGACACAGCTTTTTAATAACTTTGAGTTTCTGGTAACAGAATTTCTCTGCCTTTATTTTCTCTATCATTCCTAGTCTATCGTAGTTTCTCTTTTGTGAATTGCATCAATTCAGATTTCTCTGAAAACACTGGCGTCTTGCTCCCATGGGTTGCTATGGAAATTAAATAATATATGATGCAAGAAGAAAGATGTGTTAGAAATTCATACCAATACTCTGTTCACAAAGTCATCCGAGCTTTTCCTTTCCTATCTAGTGAATGATGCACACACTATGCTATTTTTCAGACTGACATTTGTGCTGCACCCTTTTTGAGCTCACAATTCAAAACCATTTTCAAGACTTGCTGTGGATACTGATTCATATGCTATCATTAAAGTTCTTTTGTTTATAATTAAGCAGCACATTTTCAGTAATAAAAAGCCAAGTGGAGTGGCCTCAAACATGTTTCCTTTAATGCAAGCAAGCAAGCAAAAAATCCCCACTCTTGCGAAGAGCTGAGATACTTCCTAGGAAATTTTCAGTTTGTTTTTACTACAGGTAATGGTATCTTACTACTCTTACTAAGCTAATAGACTTTGTCATGTTCAAATGGTGTGGCAAATGATATCAAGATAATGTGATAATACCTGAAATGCCAAGGCAGGTAGAGCTCCACTGTTAAGCTCCTGCATAGCCCAGTCCTACTCAATAACCTCAACTGTTGCAAACCAGTTATTCACCCTGGAGAATCTAATGCATAATTAATTCTGTTGATAATTAGTTGATAATTAATGAAGATGAATGAGAAAGCCTAGTGGAAAGTGTTAGAAAGGTATACTTTCTATATTAAAGATACTGCTGTTTCTATCTTGAGCATTCAAAAATTTAGTATAGGTATCAGAAACATAAAAGTGTGCTTATTTAACTTAGAAGCAGGCAATCTCCTCACCCAAGGGACCAATTAATTTCAAAGTGTAAATGTTTACTAAGGAGCACAATGGTGAACATAATTTAATTTCCTTGTTGATATGATTTGGCCTCTAGTTTCTTTTTCAGGTGTTCCTTAATGTTTAAATTATACTTAATGGTTTAGAACTACACATTCTTGAAAGTACTTGCACTGAGTCTAATCCATCCCTTCTTTCTGTATGGATTGGCATGTTGAATATATACTTAATCTACACATTGGTACAAGCTCTGCTGCAGCTGGTGTGATTACATTGATTGGAAAACAAAACAAAGTGGTGTAGGAGGAAGGCAGGGTTTACTGGCTATGGGCCCAGCTAAGGAGTCACTGTTGATTACTAGTTTTATGGCTTGTGTTTCATAACCATTTATAGCCCTACAGACCTGTTCTGTGGTAAATCTAAGTGTTTAAAATAAAAATTATTTCATATAGCTGTCTGTAATCATACGTAAGCATGGACTTATGCTTAGTAGTCAACTCAGCTGGAACCAATATTAATGAAACTACTCCCTTGCTTGAAGGTAAATGCTGCATAAATCTTTACAATGGGTTTTCAGTGACAGTCTCTGCATGAATGCATCCAGATCTCTCTCAATTTTTTTTACAGCAAGTCACTATGATTGATAGCAAAATGTAGTGAAAAGAAATAGTCTTTTAAACAAAGTTTTTATTTTTTCCTGATTTCTATTGTGTAGTAAGTTGATGTGTTTCCACAAGTGAAACATACTCCCTCAAATGCTTGAAGATGGCAAACCAAATGTCATACCAATTCCTACCTTGTTGCCTCCTGCCTCTTGACTTTCAAGCAGCTGGTTTTTGAAACACTGTCATAAAATCTTGGCACTGCTCTCGAGAATGTTTAAGTTTTTGGATGCAACATGGATTTGCATATTATAAATAACAAAATAAGTCATTGTGAGATCAAGAAGTAGGTCACATTATTTTAAAATGGAGGAAAAGTGATTTCAGAGCAATGACTAGGAAATTTTTCTTAACTGTCAGAACTGATAAGATATGGGGATTAAAGAGATGATAGAACCAAAACCGTCACTGAATTCAGTGGTAAATTTTCACAATTATGTCCGTTTCAGGCATGTTTTTATTAAATGCCTGATAAGACTTATTAGGTGTCATATAGGAGGCCAGATTTTACAGGACAGATTCAAATTCCCAGTTGGAATGTATGTATACAGGGAATGAAGGAAGTGGAGAACAACTCTGGCTGTGAAATTGTACTCTCTCCAACAAACTGAAGTAATCTCACTCTTCTAGGCTTTTGTAGATTAAGTTATGGATTGCTGTCAGTTTTTTTGACTTGTTTAGATTTTCTGGGGGTTTTGTTTATTTGTTTGTTTTGGAATATCAAGACTGATGAAACTCTTGTAAAGTAGCACTTATCAAAGGCTTCATGTTTTTCTTAGGTAAAAAACCCCAAACCAATTAGTGAATGCAGGTTTTACTTTTTGAGGGTTTGTTCTTTGATAAAGCAGATTACCAAAAGTAATCTCTAGCCCTTCATTTTGCCTTTTTTTTGCACAGAAATGTTTTCTGGCCTGCTGCCAAAAGGAATACATCATCTGAACAGAGATTGCAAGGTGTGGAAGGCCTCACAGTTGTACTCCTCTGACTGTCCTAGTTCATGTGCCTATCGCTGCCAGAAGTCCGAGACTGTTTAGGACAGTAGTTTATTCTGAATTCTTTTGAAGTCTGCTCCTTGGTAAATCCAAGGGAAATCACCTTTGTTTGAATGCAGGTTACCATATTCCCTTAAATTTATGGTAAATGTTATGAGACGTGGAATAAATGAAAAGACAAAAATAATCTAAAGTATCAAAATAATCTTTAAAAAATATGAGAGAAAATGCAGGTAAAAAGACTGTTCCCCTTTTTATGCAAACAGGATATAACATAAAATTATTTTAAAAGGACCTTTTAGCTGGAAGATGTCATGGAAAAGCTAAAATGTCAACATTCATAGGAAAACATAGGTTTAATGTGTTTCCAAATGCCTTTTTTGTATTGCTGAAATATTTCTTTTTTCTTTTTTTATTTAATACAAAATCAGTATTATTCATGAAGCTAATTAGTCTTTTTTCATTTAATTTTAATAGGAAAGAATTCCAGGTTCAAGGTCAGCATCTCTTGGCTGTTTCCTATGAGGTAGTTTGAACCTCTGGGATTTCTGAAACTTTTCCTATACAGAGGTGCAATGTTCTCTCTGTGTATAATTTCACAAGTTCCAATATGCAAGAGTGAAGTATTTGCCATGTCCTGTTTAGGGAAAGAAGTCTCATTAATTTAAAAGAAACCAATACAGATTTCATTTGAAATTCTGCATTGTACCTTACGCTCGCTCAATTTCCTGACCAGGACTGGCAACTTTTGCAGGTGCTGTCTTGGTATTCATCTGCCTCTGAGGGAAAACCCTTCAGTGGAAGGGTGTGGTGGATCCCGAATGTCAGCAACGTGGGATTTTGAGTAGGTTTCATATAATAGCTGACAGAGGTCCCTGAGCATAAAATATTAGACATTGAGAGAAAAATATCTGAAAAAACATCATCCAACCAAAATCTCTACCAACTTTTTTTTTTTGGTTGTTGTTGAAGTACTCTTGTTAAATATGTATTAATTGAATTTTGCCCGAGTCCTCCTGTAATATTTCTAGGATTTTTTGTTTATTGCATTGTGGAATACCTGGCTTTTGAAAACACTTTTATTTTATATTATGCTATCCCTGTATATATTTTCACTCCAGTAGGCCTTTTGTTTTAGAATAGGCTGTAGTACACCCAGTACTCTGAGACAAAAGACCAAGATGTATTGAACTTAGGAGCAGGCAACGTGAAATATATTCTGGGAGAAGCTGAGAATGCCTTAACTTAATGCACTTATGATGCATTCTACTTCAAATTGGAGAAAATTAAAAATATTTATTTTGTTCCCTCAAAAAATCAATCCTACCTATATGCCTCTCATATGCTGCAGACTAACTGTGAACTTTCAGCAGTTTTGTAGAAAATTGCTCAGATTTCAAGTAATATAATTTGCTAGAAAATGTATTATAATAAATTACAGTTAAGCACTCAAAAATTATAAATTTTTCCCTCTTCAGAAATGGGTCTACATAGACTGCCTTTGCTCTTCCTGATTTGCAGCTCAGTGTTGTGCAAAAGGTTTCAACTTCAAGTTTTATAATCTTGCATATTTGAGATAGACTGAACTTCACAGATGCATGAAGCAGTACTGGATATCTTGAAGTGGGGCATCTAAAGGCAATATCCTAATCTTTAAAAATATTCTCCTGAATATGTTTAAATATTTTACTCGGCCTATCTTTTTTAGACATTAACTCCATCATATAACCTATTTAAAGAAGATTTTTTTCCAGGTCCTTCCAAAAGAGCCTTCACTGAAGTCTTAGGACTTCTTATGGTGTTAATTGGAAAAGGACGAAGTTGCCATGCTGCATACCCTTTCTGTTGAAAAAAATTGGGGTTTTGCTCTCTCATTCCAAGTCTGAATCCTAATTATAATGAAAGTTACAGTTCAGCTTCTCCTGCAAATGACATATTGGAAAGCATCCTCCATGATCTTCCTTTTGTAAGTCCTATGCTCTGTACTGTTGTTGTGAGAGTCCAAACTACTGATGCCATTTATAAAGATAGTATTAAAAATTCAGCTGTATGTAGGACACAACACTTGATATTATCTTTAAAAATACTCTTGAAGGAACTCTTAGAAAGTTACCAAATCATGCAGACAAAATGTTATGAAATGGCAGCATCAAGACTGTCTCAGCCTTGTGCAATATAATACAGTTTTTTACCGTGTGTGCACTTTTCATTTAACCATTGGACAGAGTAACTTGAAGTATAGAAGTGGCAAGTAGCAGGATATATTTGGATTAGAAATTTGGATGCAAACTGAAATAAATACAATCTTGGAATGCACAGACCAGTTATTTGGTTGTTATGTTTTTGTTCCTTTTATAGGGACTTTCTACTGTAGACAGACATAGTGCAATGATTCTCAAAAGATAAAGTTTGATGTAGTGTAAAGTGAAGTGGTACATGCTGGGCAAAATGAGCTTTATGTCTGAGTGAATAGGTGATGAGCTTACTATTACTGGCCGGAAAAGAAACCCTGGGGCTGATAAATGTGTGAAATTCCTTACTAAAGGATGTTGTAAGTGCAAAAAGTTCTGCATGAGTCCAGAGGGACCAGCTAGGCAAGCAGTTGGAAAACAAACCTGTTGGGAGACACTATCTAGAATAAATATGTAAGAATTTCCCTGAGATTAAAAAAGTCCATGGCTATGAAAGTGTTAGGGGAAAATGTTCAGAGTGCTTGTTCTGTTTCTCCTTTTCACTGGGCTTACATTAATAGCTGCTGGTGAAGACAGGGTATTGAGCTAGATGGATCCTTAGTCTGAGCCAATACAGTAGTTCCTATGTTTTTATATTGGTAAACTGCATTCAAAAAAGGGGATTCCTCCCTGATTTACCAAGGAGCAGACTTCAAAAGAATTCAGAATAAACTGCTGTCCTAAGCAGTCTCGGACTTCTGGCAGCAATAGGCACATGAACTAGGACAGTCAGAGGAGTACAACTGTGAGGCCTCCCACACCTTGAGATCTGTGCTCAGATGATGTATTCCTTTTGGCAGCAGGCCAGAAAACATTTCTGTGCAAGAAAAAGACAAAATGAAGGGCTAGAGATTACCTTTGGTAATCTGCTTTATCAAAGAACAAACCCTCAAAAAGTACAACCTGCATTCACTAATTGGTTTGGGGTTTTTTACCTAAGAAAAAACATGAAGCCTTTGATAAGTGCTACTTTACAAGAGTTTCATCAGTCTTGATATTCCAAAACAAACAAACAAAAAAACTCAGCCTCAAAAGTCAAAATAAACTTCTCTGGGATCAGGATGTTATCACTGCTTCAAACAATGGTAGAGTATCACAGTTCAGCAGCTGTAATCCTGCCTCTTTTTGTTCTCAACTAAGTGATCTCTCCTGAGCACCTTCCTGCAACTGTGAGAAGATTAAATCAGATAGTTTACATGGAGTTATAAACTGAATATGAAGTAAACTGAAATATTTTTTCAGACAGTGTTTTCCAGCTCACTAATAAGAATTACTGCATGTGTTTTTTGATATCTTGGGTTTGTTAGGCTTCACAATGGAGTAGCCTTAGGATAAGTTCTATGAACTAGTCCATAGGAAGGTGTGTGTGTATATACTTTTTTTTCCTGTAGTCTTAGACACCCTGAAAAGGGATTAGAAACTCTAGTGATGTGAGAAAATATGAGTATGTAACATCTAAAGCAGGGCTAGCTAGGGAAGATGGGTGCATCCTATCAGTATCAGTATCAGTGTCAATAGCTGATCATTCAAATGGAGGTTTTAAAACCCCAGTATTCTTGGATCTGCTTCATAGTTTTATTTGTGGCAGTTATGGGAAAGATACAAGCTAGGAATAAAAGTGAGAAACCATGATAATCTCATTCACCCAAATATGACAATATATGTACGTACATTAGTGAGTGCAGTAATAATGTGTATTTTAACTGTTAGTTTCATGGATGGCCATCCCTTCCAAACTGGGATAATCACATATTCATACTTACCAGTCTGCAAGAGCTGTCTTAAATGTGAACCTGTATTAACAGAAAATGTTTTCCCTATTGAATTCTTTAATTTTTGAATTCTGTAAGAACATTAGCAATAGATGCTGGCAAATTCAATACCATGTTTGGATATGAAGTTAATGGCCAATCTGGAAAATGGCAGTGATATGTTGGCTTGGAAATACTTGGGCACTGAAGTACCTGTCAACAGCACTTCAGTCTTTAACTGGTTATTCTGTGTGACTGGCTCTGATACAGCCAAATAGAAACAATAGAACTGATAAAACTTAACACTGCTTTGTGGCTGGTGAAAGCCAATCTTATGTCCCATTACACTGGCAGTCACCTGTTTGTGTGCAATAACAGAGTGACCCCCGTTGTCAGGCCACCAGTGTTCTCTTTCCTGGTATGCTGTGGAGGTCTTTACTTGCTTTAGTGTGTTTTCAGACTGGATTAATTTGTAACATTTCCAGTTCGTGTGTATAACCCAGTTAATTTAAATTTTGCTTATGGATTTTTATATGTTTCTGAATTGGTTTGGATATTGTGAACTCTTCTTGTGAACTTGTGTGAGCTCTTCACTTGTCTCCTGTCTCTTCATGATGACAGCCTGTCATGGAAGACAATGCAATTCACTGCAATATTTCTTTCATTTCCAAAATTGAAATACTGACTTTTGAAGTAATTTAAAATAAAACAAACTAAGGAAAAAATGTCTGGAATTAAACTCCCAAACTTTTCACTGCAAAAAGCTGTAAAAATTGGATCAATTCATTTTTTGAGACATGAAGTAAGATACTACCTTTGTATTCTGTTTTTTAAGTGCAAATTTATGTCTTTGTATTTTTAACTGAAATCTGTAGCATGGTGCAAGTATGGTGTATACTTGGATCTAGGGAATTCACTCCCCTGAAATGCTTCAAAAAATTAAAAATTATTTTATTTTGTAAACTTCTTTTTTAAAGCTACAGCAGATATTCTAAGGGAGCTCGCTACTGAGGGTTTCTGCTAATATTTTGAACATTTTGAACCTAGAACATATACTGATTATTATTAGATTCCTGCAGTATTGAACTCTAACTTGTCATTAATTCTGCATTTGATGTTCTATTCCACATAATATAGATGCCGTAATTTCATAAATTAAGTTTGTTATTACTGTTTCTTCAGAATATATAAACTGAAAATAAGCATATACAGTATTATTTTGTGTGTGTGTGTCAAATAGGCTCTTTAGCTTTTAAAACTGGTAACAATTTGATTTACCCTCTTGAACTTTTTATGGAGTGCCCAGCTACGCAGTGTGATTAATTTTAAATATAAAATAAAAGTGTTTGGGATGGAGAGAAAAAAAGTCTGTTTTTAATCAACACCCATACTTGGTGACAGATGATAATTTATATTTGATTTATAGTAATACTTGTAAAGGTCAGCAGAAAATAGATTCCTTAGTCAACTCTGAAAATAGGAATTAGACTTTTATATCATTTACTTCTCGGAAGTTTGTCCATAGGTTCTTTAGTCTAATCACAACATTTCATTACCTTAGTTGAATTTCTTTAAAAATCCCAGGTCAGGTTTTCCCCTCAGATGAGTTCCTTGGAGCAAGGACATGATGCGAGTTGGGGGCTCTGGTTTCTGCAGCACTTAAGAAAGGAAAGTTTCTGGTCAAATGTGGTGCTGACACACACAGATGCATCCAGCTTGGGACCAGAAAAATTTGGTTAATTTCTAATCAGTTAGAATACACATAGTATGGGTACGCACACCTAGGATAATCAACTCTTGTTGATTATTTAGATTATCTTGCATTATGTAAAAAAATATGGTTTTTACCTTTATAAAATTATATATTTAAAATGTACAAGTACACCCAGTTTTAAAAAAATCCTTATTCTATACAATCTTAATTTTCGCTTACAAGTTTTAAATATCCTTAAATCACCATCTCTCATGTCAGGTACAATCAGTACTCTTACTATTTAATTCACTCTCAGTGATGCCTATGGAATCCACAACAGTAAAATCTGCAGAGCTTTCTGTAGAAAACGCATCCGAAATTGCTCAATTACTGTAAATTTGAGTCTAATGATTATATATATTTAGTCAATTTCCCTAAATTATCATATGTTTGTTCCCAGACAAACAAATATTAAACACCAGTGATAAGCTGCTTTTGAATTGCTGTGCTGTAGCCTAACGCAAGTTTTGTAAACTTCTTCCATTATCACTTCAGGAAAGGAGTTACAACATAAGAGAAATCTAAGGAATTGTCTTCATGTGCAGATTTACTTGAAATTGAGCAAAACTGCTACATTGCAGAAGAATCAGAACTGAAGTAACCTCATTTTAATTTAGCATAATTCATTTTTCAAGGAAATGAAATCAAATTCTATTTTAATTCTGAATGAGTGAGTCTCAACAGTGACTGAATTAATCTTAACTATTCCACCTTACTGATAATTAATAGTTAAATTTCCTGATTAGCTTATGTGCACAGCTCCTCAGGATTCCTGAAAAGGTATCAGGGCTTTTTAGCGAGGACAAGAAAATTTTTAATTTATTCAATCAGCTAATAACTTTCAAAAATGTAGCCAAAATGAAGAAAATTAGATGCAAGTTAATGTCAAGAGAACAGAACAAATAAAATAAGACTTTAAGGAAAATCAGGAGTGAGGGTGAGGAGAGAGGATGGAGGGGAAAGAAGAGGGCAAGTGACACTAGTATATAAAAATGTGCATTCATGCATGGCCTCTGATACTTCTATGTTATTGTGTACCTGATTCATCCTTGGTGTAAAGCTGCAGGCAAATCTGTACCAATGAAGAGTTTGATCTGAGAGAAGTATTTAGTGGACAGCATGGTGTCTTGTCTTAACTCTCAGCACTCTGAACCTGCAACATCCAAGGCAAAATTTTTCAGAAATAGGTTGTAGAAATATTTATTCCTTCAAAAATGGACGGATTTTTGAGTCCAATGAGTTGCAACAGTAACTGAAATCCATGTTGGGGAAGACAGAGATGATGGTGGCTGACAGTCACTGCTCACTTTCAGTTTGATGTATCTGTTACCCTGACTGCTGGTTTTGGAAGTTTCATTGCTATTCAGGCACTCTCCCTTTTGCCACACACAGGTGAATTCAAGTGCCACAACATCCCCCACATTCATGTTCACAATGCTCTGAAACTTTAATGCTGAGTGACAGATGGGAATAGAAACAGCAGGGCATTCCTGCCCCTGTGAAGACTTTCCAGATGAAGTTCTCGAAGCTCCTCAAATAACTGCTGTAGTCTATTGTGAGAAACTAATTGGATTGTATGTATTGCTTACAGGAAGTTCTGGACTGATCTATTAAATTACCTACCTGTTGTCTGTATAGTATCGTACTGTGACAGTAATTGAAATGTCATCCTGTTGAGACAGTGTAGGACTAAGGCCAGTTCTTTCATGACTAGTCTGCTGAGATGTTTTCATCAATCAAGTTGTACCATATAGCAAAAAGATGTTTTTCATCAAGGAGGAAACTACCCTTCAAAATGTAATAGAATTCTTGTAAATATCCTGAAGTGTGTCTAGCTGAGGGTGACAAAGATGATTAAGGGAGTGGAGCATCTCTCTTATGATGAAAGGCTGAGGGAGCTGGGTCTGTGCAGCCTCAAGAAGAGACAACTGAGAGGGGACCTCATCAGTGTCTATAAGGGAGGGTGTCAGGAGGATGGAGCCAGGCTCTGCTCAGTGGTGCCAAGCAATAGGACAAGAGGCAATGGGCAGAAAATAATGCCCAGGAAGTTCCACCTGAACATGAGGAAGAATTTCTTTACTGTGCAGGTGACTGCACATGGAACAGGTTGCTCAGAGAGGTTGTGGAGTCTCCCACACTGGAGATAATCAATAAGTGTCTGGATGCAGTCCTGTGCCTTGGATTCTGGGATGACCCTGCTTGAGCAGGGAGGTTGGACCAAATGGCCCACTGTGGTTTCTCCCAACCTGATCCATTCTGTGATCCACCTTGACAGTGTAAATAGGCAATTTGCTATGTGTTTCCCCTTTTAAAAAAATGAGTAGAAGTAGTCTTAGCTCCTGTCTTACCAGGTAGAGTTCATCAGTAAAGAGAACCATGTAATGGTAGAAAATGGAGTGTCTACACTTTTCAGTGCTTTTGTGTTAACTGTTTACTTTTGGATGTATTACTGATCAAAGTGAGAAAATTTAGGTTTGAGATTTTATTTCCATTACAGCTTACCTGTAAGATAAATGTATACTGTGGAATAGTATGTGTGACTGTATGAACAACAACAACAAAGTTTTACAACACTATTCTTTACAAAAAAATACATTTTAGTTTGTGTTTTGTACTACTATTTTTTTCAGATTTAGTTAATCTGCATCAAATACCAGATCTGTTTTGCACCACGACTACTTCTTAATACCACTGAAGTGTACACCTGGGGATGAAGCATTCCACACTTAAATAGACTGAGTACTGAAACTACATCTACACCTACCTGGAGGTGAATTGGCTTTAAAATCTTTAAAATCTGACAAGGCAAAAGATGAGAGGCAGAAATGGTTGCACCACAGTGCACTGAAAAAAATGAAGTAAAGATCATGGTGTGCCTGTGATCTGGGGGCTGTGAAGGGAAATGTGCAGGGCTGGAGCTTTAGCAAGCTGGGCCATTAAGGAGCAGAACTTGAATACATACAAATTCAAATACATACAATTGTGTCTAGAGGGCACTGGGAAGGTGGTAGCTGGTGGAAGTATCCTGCTTCATGTTTCTGCCCACTTACATGCTGAAGCAATGTGGAAGACCCTCACTGCACTTACAGCTCCCTGCAGATGGAATATGGCATAGGAAGAAGTGCTGTTAGCTGAGTAGAGCTCAGCTTAGATTTTTCTGAATCACCTCTATGCATTTAAGCATCACTTATTTTGGCTCTTTACAGGATAGATTTGAGCTTGCAAAACTGATACTAGATACTAAAATTTCAAATTATTTTTCTTGAAGTTCACAGTGGCACCTGTATATATACAGTTAGATGCTTTTGCTGCTTTCTGTTTAGTCCTTTATAGTCTAGGAAATTCAGGTCTTGTAGTACTCAGAAATGTACAATCCCCCTACTTTAACAGTTCTTTATGGTTGCTCTTCAATTCTTTTTATACTTCTGTAATCATTCAAAACATTTTTTTTGCTTTTTTACAAAAGTGCTACTAAGCCAATGTTTTCTTAGACATATGAATTATGAGAGTATGTTTCCATTTTTCAGTACTTGCAGTCTGTCTTGATTCATCACCCTATGGTGTGAGGTAAAGTTCGTTTTCCTACCTACCTTATATTATTAAGTTGGCCGCTTTGTTTCATCTGCCTGCTGTCTTTGATCACTTCATCCCTGGTCACTTAGTTCCTTGTGGTCCTTCTGCAGTTCTTCCACTAACCCCTTCACTGAATATCGTAAATGGATTTTTCTAGCTTCATTACTAGGCCTGTTTTTCTGAACACTTACGAATATGCTGAATGTTGGAGCTTCAGCATTTACCTCCTAGGGACTCCTTCACTATAACTTTCCTCTGATGTGATGTTATTACCTGTAACTACTCCGTTTCCTGCCTTTTTCCTTTTTTTTTTTAACATATCATTAAAGACTGGCAGACTCCTAAAAGTAGTGAATCCAAATCAAGTGGTCATACACATCCTGAAGGGAACTGATGCCACGAGACCTGCCTCAAAAGATCAGTGTTCTCCTTACAACCAGTCCACTGCATGCCACTCATTTGTTTAAATGAATTTTAAAAGCTCTTGAGGTTTTTTAACCTTTTCTCTTTGCTTCCTACCAGAATAAGAAGGTACTAAAACACATTACCAGTGCAGAGAGTATCTAAATAAGCCACTGTGAATTTCTTCTAAACACAACAAGAGGAATGAGTCTCTTGCTCCAGTGCTTTGGGAGACTCAGTAATGTCTTTGAAGAGATTCTTTCACAGATGCTACTGGCAATCATTAAGATTTGTCGTTCTAAAACAACGCATGGTTGACTAGATAGAATGCAAAACTGATTTGAGACTTTTGTTTCACCACCAGTTCCCTGACAAGGACAAGTTGGTTCAGCTCATGGGTAAGTATGATGGGGCCCTGGTGCCTCCATTCTGCTGAAGTCCAAGAAAATGTGGATAAAACTGCTGCCTGTGCTTTGATCCTTTGTAGTCGTGGGGCAGAAGTCATTCTGGTACAATTAAGTAGCTTGGTATCTGTCTTATGATGTAGGATTAGAGACTTAGCATTCCAGCACTGGTTTCCTGAAAAGTCCAATCAAGAAAATACGTCAAAGGCATACAAACGCATAAGTGCAATAGCACATGACTCGATACAAAGCAAAGTTGCCAGGACAACTCTCTTTCAGAAGTGAGTGATAAGCTGCTTTAATATAATTCTATAGCAGTCATACCCTTTCCTTATCCCAGCCAGAGGCTGGAATACCTTTCTCAGAAGGTCACCTTCCACATAGCTTCTTTTTACAACCCAATTTGTTAACCTCTTCTCTCAGGCAGTCTGTTGCACAGTATCCTGTCTCCTAGTGACACAAAAAACCCCCTACCAAGGCTACTAAAAATTCATCATGTGTAATTTGTTGTAGATTTTTTTCCTTGCTGCCTCCCCAGACTGAAAGCAGTAGCTGTTGGAAATTGAGTGCTTAAATTACATGGCAAACTATGATAAATTTCCAGGCATAGAACTGTACCAACTGCTAAACTAAACTACTCATTTTCATTTCAATCAGTTGTAAAAATGCAATCAAACATCCTGAATCCCAGATGGAAGTTTATAAAATTTAATTTGTTACACTCTGTACAAGTTAAAAAAAAAATTGTGTTCTAAAAATGTGTGGGTTTTTTTTTTTTTTAATGCATTGCATTTAGGTCATTGTTTTTAGTAGATAATTTTTACTGTGCTTAGTATTTTTCTTCTGGAGTTGTATTTTAAACAATTTAATTATGCATCAAAATTTAAAAAATAAATTGCAGGAAAATAGTAAGTGTAAAGAATTCTGCCCATCCCTTAAGAGTTTAAGACGTCAACTGCAGAAGTTGTGGTAAACTACGGGTTGGTTTTGGTGTTTGTGGATTTTCGTTTTGTGGACTTTCGGTTTTGGTTTTTTTATGTTTGATTGTATTTTTGTTTGTCTGCTTGTTTTTATTTTACAGCGCTGCTGGCAAGAGGGCATCCGCCTCTCACGCTGATGCCTGCAAATGCCCCTTTGGTTTTCAGCTGATCACAGGTCCTTCATGCTGCAGAACTGTTATGGTGCAGACTGGGATTCCAGAAGGCAAAGGCGCTTTGTCACTGTAGATAGAGTGGAAAAGTTGAAGAGCATGGCCCTGAACTTAAGATCTGCATTCTCATGTTTCCATTTCTATAGAAATGCAGTACTGAACTGCAGTGGGTAAAAAATTCTGGGAAATATTTTTTCCCACAGAGGCACTTTTTTTTTATTTCTTGGTCTTCTTAAGAACGTGTGATTTTGGCTCTGGTTTCTGCTTTTTCTTTTTTTTTCCCCCCAGTGTCAAGGTATGGAGTGATGTTAAAATAACAGTTTGTTCTTGCTCTCAAACATGTAATTAGCAGACAGCAGGGAAGATAATTATTTTCAAACCCCAAAGAATAGGGCCCCAAATGGATGTCAATTACTGATACACAAAGTATGTAAGCTGTCAAAACTGGTGACTATTTTTTTGTTTGATATCTCCTATGATGTGCAAGAAGGGTTTTCTTCCAGAAACTCAGTTTCTTTATGTTATATAAAAAAAGGGCTTCAATGATGGAAAATAGTATAAATAATTCTTCATTTTTTTCCTCAACTTGCTGAAAAAAAGTTCAGTTTTTTTAATGCTAAGCTATTTCTGTATTCATTAGGTAAATATGTATTAGGGGAAAATTCAAGGAGTTTAGTGAAGTTCATACTAGGAAAAATGCAAAGAATGTATTTTAAACATAGTTAAAATATTGCATTAGAAATGTCTCCAGCATGCTATAGGCCATGGAAGTAGTTATGTATTTGCTGATAGGAAACCTCAGGCATGGGATTTCTTTAATTATCTCATTAATTTTCCAAACACTTTATTAAGGTTTTATTTATATATGTATATGGTATGCTCTTTTTAAATACTGCTCTAAGTCAATGGAAAAAGAAAAATTGGATGCAGATTTCCCTGTACCCTATTTCAGTGGTTTTGTAGTATACATTTAATTTCCACAGGTCCTGTGTAGTGATATCTATACACTCAAAAGAAGACCTAAAGCCCCTGGTTTCTACTCAGTTAAGAAATGGAACTGAACTAAGAATTCTAAAAAAAAATGGCTGAACAATTTTTTAAGGAAAGTTTCAAAGTATATCCAGCAAACAATTCTTAAAGGGAAGTTTCAAAGTATATCCAAGCAGTGTGTTTGCAGAATGCCCTTGAAGGACTCTGCTGAGATAGTGTAGAAAGATGTTAGTCTGCTTTCACACCAGAAGTATCCTTTCTTAAAGAGACTGTTCAGTTTCCATGTAGTTAGTTTGTTTGGTTTTTTTATGTTTAAGTAGAGATGAAGGATTCAGTCATTCACTGTTCTGGCCTTTGCTTCTGGATGAAGTTCAGCAGCTCTCTGCCATCTTCATTCAATAGCTCTCTTTTACCTGACAACCTCTTCACATTACTCACCTTTTCATTCTCTTGCCCCTGCAATGCAAGCAGTTACTGGATGGAGTAAAAGGTTTACTTTGCTTTGTAATGCAGCAACGGCTTTGTTTGTCTTTCCAGTTTGCAGTGGCAAGAAAATTCACATATTCCTTGGCTAGTGCCTGCAAATCATGGCTTTAATTTCCTGACCCTTCACTGCTTTCCTCTTGCTTCTTTAGGCTGGTACGACTCTGACCACTTAAATATCTCATTTGCTTTGAGGTTTTTATCACAAGCAGTACTGATTAGTAGTCCAGGGTGGAATGACAGTCATGCAGTGACCCTTTTGCAAATAAAAATCTTTCAAAGTAATCCTTCTAAATGAAGCTCTTTGGACATAAAAGTTGGACTTGATGATCTTGGAGGTTTTTTGAAACATTTCTATGACTCTGTAAGTGATGAAAGATTGTGTGTGTGTAGCATTAGCTACTCCAAATTATAGTGTTTTATTGTAGAGGATTGCTAAAACTGCTAACTTATTTTTTTTTCTTTCTATTGCTGTTGCATTTTGGCTTACAGGCTTTTTGACTTAATGATAACTATTTATTTATGCTTCAGGACTTGTTTTCTGATTTTTCATATTCAGGACAAAAGCACTTTCATTCTGATTGTGAACTAAAAGTACACTTTTTTTCTTGACAAAAGTTTATTTGGGGTCTTTTGGTCTTTGTTTTATCTAAAATCTCAGTCTGATCTATTGTCAGAATTTAATTAACTGCACAAATTTATGAAATTGACTCTGTGGACTTAGAAGAGGCACAGATAGACAAGCTGGTTATTTATTTATGCTCTTGTTTAGTTCTTATACTATATACTTCTCTTTGGAAAAATCTTATAGGCCTCTCATGCTGAGCTAAGTTGAAACTGTAGGAAGCCACCTAGTTTTGGAGTCAGCTGTTGTCAGTGTACTTCTTTTTTTTCCCTGGATGTTTGTAGGAAAAAAAAGGAGAAGTTTGGGAGCACTCTGTAGCTCTCTTTTCTGTCTCTACAGAAATTATCTTTCATTCTTTCATTTATGAGAATTGCTTTTGTTTGCTTCATTAGTTTCATTTTTGATAGTAAATGCTATTTAGAAATCATTCTGAGCCAAGTAGCCTTACTATTGGCTATTGGAGGCTATTGCCTCCTCCATTCTGCCTTTTATGTAACGTGTACTGGGTAATTGGAAGTTCTGTAGAAGATGCTTCCAGGTGGTTATGTCAAATTTCTCAGTTTGGTTGCCCTGTTTTTTTTTTCCTTCTGTGTCTTAATTATCAAGCCATTCTTACACACATTTCTGAAAAGCCTGACATAAACAACAGGTCTTTTTGTGAATGCTTTGAATGTTAACAGGCCTGGGCTTTTTGCTAGTTTTTAATTGAGGCCAGTTACTCCTCTGAATTTTGGGTAAAGAAACTTGCTTTGTTGATAGAAAGCAAGACAGCAAGAATGCATTAGAACTTGTAGCAGCTTTCAAAGCAGAAAGGTTGATAAAAGTGCTTTGGCAGTAGCTGTCCTTTCATGCAAACTGTGGATGCAAATGGATGTGGAAGGTGTGAAGGAAGAACATAAAAAAAAGTATAGAGAGTCTTGCTCCTAGTGCCACTGGAATCAGGAACTTCTTTTTGCCTCATGCTTCTGTTTGAAAATTTTAGAGCATAAATGCTGCCTACCCCTTGTTTTGGAAAACAAAGCACACTTATGGCTTTATAGACTGGGTGTTTCTACAGACTCCTAGGAATAAAGAAACCCTATTACATTTAACAGCATCTCAGGGAAGGTGTCAGGTTGTCTCCTAAATGTGATAAAACACAAGGCAGTTATTCCTGCCAGTGTCAAGAAGTTGGTGTCTGTAGCTTAGTTCAGCAACCAGAAAACTCTGATTCTGCTGTGTTGAGAACTGCCAGTCTCCTTGCTGTTGTGAAATGCCTGCTATTAATACAATAATTTTTATCAGGAAAAATACTTTTTCTTACAATACTAATGAACCCTATCACATCATATCAAGACAATTACTGTAATATAAAATTGAATTTGGGATTCAGCGACAGTAGTTTGACAATCATGTCAGACTGTGGGGTTTAAGGGAAAAAATTAAAACTGAAACCAAAATATTTTCAAGCAGTTTTGTAATAAGGCACAATAGTGAAAATCCAGAGAAAAGGTGCCAAAGTTTTGTGACCCGCTCATGATTATTGCTGACTAATGGTGTTATTATTTAATTACTGTCTCAGTATTTGGCTAACATTTCATTAATGAGATATTAATTTTGGCATTGTTTCACAATCTCTGCTAAATTAAAACTTTAAATAGTTTTAATGCTTTTCACTTTAACCCAAACATATTGTTTTAGAAAATGAATTTGTCAAGGTGTCTTCCACATTCCATTAAGTCCACAGAGGATATCATGATTAATGAGGGCACCATTTGAGGCATTCAATTAATTGAGTAGATGTTGTGGCCATTTCTATAAGGTGAACTGTACATCTGTTGTCAAGATGCTAGCAATACGTCATTTTAAGGATAACCTGGATTAGCATATCCTCTCACTTTGAGGCTACTGTTTCTTTTTCAACCTTTTGTGGTTTTTTTTCACATCTATACGTCCTCTTCCATAAATCTTTACTTCCCTTATGCCATTTGGATTTATGTCATTTGCCTGCTTAGCCTTCTGAACTGATATATTACATTAATCAACAGTGTTGCAAGGGAACTCTTATTGCACCTAGAAGTGATGACGTTGGTTCTGGTTGTACAGTGTAGTTTAAGAATAACTCAAGGTTTGCCCGCCTCTGTTTTAAAGCCCGTGCTTGATAGTAACACAGCATATTTTTGAATGGATTGGCATGGGATTCCTTTGTTCTATCTGAGCCATCACAGGACAAAGATTTGAGACAGCTTATGGTACTCAGTTCAAATATAACTTCATGTTTAGCTAGAAAAAAATACAATTCTCCTGTTTTATTTTATTTCTTACAGCTGAGACTGTTCACATTCCTTTTTCCTCAGAAATGTTGAACTACTTGTTAAAAGATATTATGGTGTCTTTAAGAAGGGGCTTAAAATAGTTATGATAATTTTTGACAGTAAAATATACCTCTTTATTCCCCTTTTTTTCCCCCATAAAATCATTCCAGTGTCATATCCTTATTTCTCATTTGAGATGTAAAAAGAGAGCAAGGGTTGCAGGAAAAAGTCTGAAAGCATTTAGCTATTAGCCAGAAAAAACAATTTCTTCTATATTTTATGAAAAGAAAAAATTGCTTTCTTTGAGAAATGGACTTTTGAGTATCCTAGACAATAACTTTCAATTTGACTGTACATTACATCACTTCACAAGTTATTTCAACCACAACCTGCAAATAAAAGATTAATGCAAGTAAGCTACAAGGTTTACCTTATGATCTATTGTAAGTCTGACAAAGAAAATGAATGGGACATAATAAAAAACACTGAAGGAAAACTGTGACTGAAGGAAAAATGTGAAGAGTGTTCTGAAGCTCAAGGCTTCTAAGTAAATAGTATTACTTTTAAAGTGAAAGAATAGCAATTATAAGCCAAGGAAAACAGATGGTTCTTCATGTTGACTGAAAAGTGTCAGGGAACCGTTAAAGAAGAATCTATGGCTTGTTTTGGAGAAACAGGAAAGGACAACAGATTCTCAGAAACATGGTAAAGAATGAGGCTAATAATGTCCAATAGAAAAAAAGCACAAACAAGTGGATGATTGAGTAGATTCCTGGGAGAATCTCTAAATATAATGGGCTTGTTGTACTGTTATTTAAGCAAGAAGAAAATTCCACAATAAAAACTGTTCTAGTTAGGAATGAACAGATATCCTATGAATTTCATTAGACTGCACTGAAAGAACATCCGGGAGAGCAAGGATTTATTAAGATTCAAGAAAACAGAAAATTTTGTTCCTGCCCTGAAGATCTATAAGTCAAATCTTATGTGAAGAAAAGTGCCATTCAAGAATTAAGTCACAAAGTGTATGCAAAGACTTGCTGCATTGAATGGGGAAGCGAAAGCTGACCGCTAATACATTTGTGAAGCAAATTGTAACCCTGTGGTTGAATAGTTACTTTGCAGGCTAGAATAGTATGGTAAGTAGGACTGAAAAAAAGGGCAAACCTCT
Organism: Falcunculus frontatus; assembly: GCA_013398115.1. Taxonomy (NCBI): domain Eukaryota; kingdom Metazoa; phylum Chordata; class Aves; order Passeriformes; genus Falcunculus; species Falcunculus frontatus. Next base: position 1,210,456 of record VZRV01003183.1, read on the forward strand.
GCATTCTATTTTTTTAGAAAGGATGCCTTGGTCAGCGGCAGCAGATGATTTACAGTAAGCTCCGTCATTTCCTGAACTAATCCCTGAGAATGTAAAAACCACATAGGAACAGATTCTCAAGTGTTTTGTTTAGTTTCTGCTACTTCTAATGCCCTGTTTTCAGGTTTCTTCCCATGTTCTCACTGCTCAGTGGTTGTTTTATATATTAATAATTAACAAGTAAAATCATTGTTCTAGTGGAAGGTTGTCCTGGGGGTTGGAACAAGATAATCTTTAGGGTCTCTTCCAACCCAAATCATTCTGTGATTCTATGATTTTTCTTCATTGCTCATGAATAAAATATTGTCTTGCATTTTCACAGACAAATTTTTTTGTTTCTATATCTTTCCCATATTAAATATTGCATATTAAGAATAGTTAAACCCTTTAAACCTTTGTAGGTAGGAAGACAGTTAATTCCATTATGTGAACAGGAAAATTTCAGTAAATACTAGGAGAAATTGCAAGCAATAGCCAGTTTTCCTGGGACAGATCTCAGATCCATAATAGGTAAAAAATTATTTTACTTCCATGTCCCAGTTAACCGCATAGTTTAAAAACAAAGTTAGGTTTTAAAGTCAAGAACATCATCTTTTTTCCAGCATTCATAATTTTTGAATAAATTTTTGGATACTCTAGGGCATTCTCCGGGTACTGCTGTTTCTTTTTCCCCCTCAGCAAAGGAACAGTTATGATGGATTTGAATCTATGCAGTAACTTTCCAGTGGGAATCTCAGACCATGTGTGCTTTGCTCTGGTTGCCAGCCAGGAATCTGGCTGAGTTCTGCTGGAGACTGTAGATAAGAGCAGGTTCAGAGACATCCAGCCTCCACAGAGATGCTTGCTGCTATTAGTCAATCTTCTCAGTGATGAGTTCAATTGGATTAAAAACCTGTGCTACTCAGGTGCCGGGGAAAGAAGCTTCTTGAAAGAAGTCTGCTACTTTTCTTGCAGAGTCTTCCACCCTCTAATCACTACGCTGCTTTGATGAGGGACACGCAGAAGGTGGTTTGCTGTTCCTAACTGCAGTTACATAAATATAATTTTTAATTTTCATCCTCATCATGTTTTCTCTTAATTAATCATTAATGGCAAATTAAGTTTACTTCTTATGTGCCTGTGTTTTTCTCTGCAGAGTCTTTATCTTAAAAGATATACCATATATACCAGTGAATGAATGGCTGAGTAATACGGGTTAATGCTGGATTTGCTCATTTAAATTTTCCTCTATAGTCTCATTTGTACTATGCAAAATAGGGCAGGGGGATCATATATCATGAAGATAAACCTGTCAGAGCAACCCAAAGATATCATTTTAGGAAAAAAAACATGCTAATAAAATAATAGATATGCAAAACCCAGCCAGAGTGGTTTTACAGAAATTGCTATAATTCAGTCAGGCCTAGTTTATCTGTATTTAGATTATTTCTGTATAGCTGTAGCTTCCATATAGGATATTTTTGTAATGCAGTTGATTTTCTTCCTTCTTTCTTTTTTTTTCTTTCCCTTAGAGGATTTTAGTTTTACTCTTTTAGCTGATGAAATGATGTCAGAGACTAGCAGTTCAAGTTTGTATTTCCTCAGACCTTGTATTGCCTCTGTTAAAATATGTCACAGTACAGTTGAGTATCTGTTTACACTTGTTTATCTTTAAAGAAGTTAAATTAAATAATAGGATGTAAATGTCAGGTAGTATCTTTATGTCTATATTGTCCAGCAATTTCTTTTGGAGTGAATTATTTAAAATGTTGTTCTCCTCTTGAACTCAGATGTGGGTTTCAAGCTTATGTGCATTAGTTATAGTGGTACAATAGAGGGGATAATTCTGGCCTATTAAGTTTTTCAATTCCTTGCATCTATGGCTGCTGTAAGGAAACCAGAAACAGCTTTGCATTTTTACATGCAGTCATTCTGTAGGCAACTTTACTTTTCTCTGCTTGAGAAGGCAGGGTGGGCAATTTGGAGCATGTTGATGGCGAATTCAGTTTGCAGCCAGCTTGTGCTTTTGTGGATGGAGTTACATGGTTCGTAACCGTTCTAGCAGATTTGTCACAGAGGGCTTTTTGCTCTCACAGCATTTAAGACCAAAATACAAAGGCATGCGGGTATGCACACACAAGCTCACAAAAATCTGAGGCAATTTTTTTTTTTATTCTTATAGAAAGTGGTAAAACAATTTCAGCAGATTTTTCTTGAAAAGTAATGAAAAATTGAAAAGTATAGAAAAATACTGCTCTGTGCCCTCATGGTTTCTTTTATTTTTTTTTCTTGAGTTGATTATGACTTGAACTGCTAACTCCTGACAATATAATTATTATAAATGCACTCCCTTTAGTCTGCTGAGATTGAAGGATTAGTTCTGGAAGATCATACATTGCAAAAACAATAACTTCTATTAACCCAAGAAACTTTTGGGGTAGGATTTTCTCGTTTGGGGTTTTTTTACTTTATTTTTTCTTTTTTTTTTTTTTTTAATTTAAGCACTGCAGTGGCTTTGTCCTTTTTACCCTCCTCCTAGAAAAATACGAAGAATTATCTTTCTCACTTTCTCCTCTAGGAGATAAGGAAAAGGAAATCTGAGGGTCAACTGTGGCAATATTTTAGCCTTTCTGATATTTAGTTGGTTAGCAGATAAAGACCAACAGAATTCATCTCCTTGTTGAGCCTTTGAGGTAAGTTTACTGTGTTTCTTGGAGCAGAAAACATGACTTACAAAAATTTACAAACCACATTTTATTTTTTGATATAAGTGACTTGTAACATGACTTTGTAGTCCTATACTCGCAGACACTTTGTCCAAGGTGAATTCAATCATACACTGTAAGATCAGGTCTGTTAATTACTCTGCAGTCAGTTTTCAAAAAGCACATTATTATTTTCTGACTACATAAAAAAATCCATGTTACTTATCCTTTATTAGTATTATTTCTGAATCTCAGTCATGGTGCACTAAGATATATGTGTGTGTGTGTGTCTGTAGCCATACAGACATAGGCAACATTTTATGCATCGAGCATTTAACATCTGTACAATTTGCTGGTAAGATAATCAAGCACAGATGCTGTCATAGAATATATCCAGTGAAAAGATGTTTAATTCTGCTCTCGCATTTAACAGTTGGTTTGGCAGAAATACTGATTTCCCCTCACTAGAACTCCCAGAAAGCTCAGTTAAAAGGAATAGAAACAATGTGCAATACTCAAGTTAGGGTAAAATCACTTCACAGAAGTTAAAATGACAGCATCTGGTAGATGAATGCCTGCAAAAAAGAAAACTGCAGAAGCACCTTGAGCCAAGTTTGATTGGGAAATGTAGATTAGTTTCACACAAATGGACTTATTTTTTAAACTAGAAGGATTTTTGTTTGTTTATGGAAATTGCAAGTGTCACTGAGGATTACCCAAGTCTAGCAAGTCAAAAAGAATAAATAGTATTAATAATTGCAATTTTAAATCCTCTGATAATTTCAGTCACTTCTCAGAATACTTAATATTTCATAGATCTTGCAATGCATTCTTATGAGTAATATTAAAGTCTGTAGTCCACAGAATGTGGCAATTCCACTGTCTTCGCTGTGGCCAAATTTCACCTCTGATGAGAGAGTTGAGTTGCACAAATGGGTCACTTTGCATCTGTCTTTTGATTATGGGTGTAGTATTTCCCTCAAGATTTCAGAACCGTGTCATCCCTGATCTCTCCATTGATCTTGTGTGACTTGCACATGGGGCGGAATTTACACCTGCTGTCTAGGAGGCTGGAGATGTCTAAGAGCTTTTATGATGTATGCATACTTCTGGTTAACGTGGAATATTCAACAACGTAGGCTGCTTGGTTGATTGAGGCTATTTCATTCCAAGTATGAATTTGAGTACTCTTTGGACAGAAAATTTTGATGCACACACGTCACTGTTTTGTGCACACACAAACACTCAGATACAAACTGGTATTCAAGACCTACAGGTCTCTACTGAGCTGTGAAAAAGAACAATTCAGCCTTCTGGGAAGGAATCAGCCCCCTTGCCCCTCTGCACCGAGGAGGATCCAGTGACCTCCCTCTGCCTCTCTGGAGTGGAAATTATGCTGTCACAGCTCCATCCTGGTGTCAACACAGGACACTGCTCTCTGCTTTCCACTTGACTTTCAGTTTTGCTCTTAGTTTTTCTTTTTTTTCCTTACTTAGCTGAAACAGCATTTGTTTACTGTCTTGACTGGAAGATATTTTTCTTCCTTTTCCATCTAGTAAGCAGTCTAAGTCAGAAAAAATGTCCTTTTTGCTGCTGTTAGTCATTTCAGCATGACTGCATTTGCTCTGCCCTGTGAAGATCTGGCAGGACACAGGACAATTTCTCAAAGGGTACTGACAAAGGAAACTCAAGTTCCCCTGGTTTCTCCTAGTCTTGGCACCTCCTAAGGACCTATAAAATGCCCTTCCATCTTCACATGTAACTTAGTCCCCCATACACTTCCCAGCATCAGAATAACATGTTATGGGTGATTTAAATGAGCTGATTTTTTAGCAATGGAAGAAAAGGTTGAGAGGGTTAGGGAGCTTTCCAAGCCTAAAGAATCTAGGGGTGGAAAAAGAGGGATAAAGCAAGAGCAACAAAAATACACCAGAGGCGGAAACTGGTAAGGACAAAAATATACGAGAAAAAAATCCAGAAAGAAATAAAAGTGGGAAATGCAAACAGTGAAGAAAAGGAGATACAGTCTGACTTTTCAGATAAATAAATCTCTAATAAATCTCTAACTTGCACCTTTTTTTTTCTGTTGTATGACTGTACCCAGAAATCCATGCTTTAGGGACTAGGTCCTTCATTGTAAAGAATGCTCTTTTCCATTGGAACTGTTCTATTTTAATAAGTAGTACAGGTGGCCAGATAAGTTAGGTCATTCACCTGGGCTCATCAGTTGAAATTTTCAGGTTTTCATTTTTATGTAAAGACTTTCCATAGCAAAACTTCCGGCTTGGTTACAGCAGCCTCTTCTATCTCGTACTGCAGGGTGTGCTTTCTGCACCCCTCTTAATAACTTTCTGCACGTACTGGAGTTAAAAGAATTTTTGAAGTAAAAAAGCAATGTTGAAATAGGAAAAACTTGGAATAACTTTTATCTTCAAACCCCTGTTGCAAATATGGCCCTTTACTTTTAAGAGGGTAATAATGTGTTTCCTTGGGTTTTCAAGATAATCATAAGACCTATGTGGGTTATATAAGCTTTCTTGAGAGACCTAATAATCCATGGGAGACAACTGCCTGTTGAGATTAATCCATTTTTATTTTTTTGAAAGCATAAAAATGTGAAGCTTTTCCATTTAAGCCTTGGAGTTAGATGTAGAATGCATTGAAAAAGCTCCCTTTTTTTTTTCCCCTCCTGCAAAGTTGAAAAAGACATTTGCAATTATGGTAATGTGCTCTGGAAGAGCTTTTTTGGGGGGGGATGGGAGAGTTGAAAGACTAGATTACATACACTTATACCTGCTTGATTAGAGATAAAAATAGTATCTCCTACTGATAAATTGTTTCATCACACAGCAGTATCTGCTGGGGCACATTTTCAAGCTATTAGAAATTCACAAGTCTATGGATCTCACTTCAGGAATGGTTTCCTCACTGACATGTACCTTGTGAATGTAGGTAGATAGAAAATAGTCTTCTGGAGATACACCACAAACAAATGCCCCTTGTTCATTTTTCCCTTCATGGCAGAGTCTTGATCCCATCCAGAATTATGGTAACAAAAATTGTCTACAACCGAGATTTAGGAATAAGTCATCTGTCAGTTTGTTTTCCTATTACATTTTTTGCATAATTCTCCTAGCCTTTCACTTTCAATTTTTCTGGTTTAGCCCTTTCACTATGGTAAATGAAGCTGTTCTTATTGGTATAGAAGATGTCAGTGTATATACTGCCCTACTTTCAAAGGAATGATGCTTTCTGACAATAGGAATCATGTGGGAGACATCTCATATTTTATATGTGATGAAAAAAAATGTGTTTCAGTTCTGTCATGGCTAAGAAAGGATAGGGAATGCCCTTGAAGGATATATTTTCAAAATACTGTGTTAACTGCTTCGAAGTTGATACTTTCAGTGTGCTGCAGTCCTAGGAATACACCCACAGTAAATCTACAGATTGTTGAAGTAATTTTGGTTTAGATGTTAGCACATTTGGCCAGATGGCATTTTTGAATAAGTTGACTAGATGGTGGTGTGCATGTACCAAAACACAAAGCATGGATATAGATTTAGGATATTTTACACTAGTATCTTTAGGAACAGTGGTAGTACATTTTGTTGGATAATTCTGATATAATTTTATTCTTTCATTCTGTTGGAATTTGTATTGGTAGAGAAATTTACATGGTTAGTGCATGTTTGGGCTCCTCAAATTCTCTCTGTGGAAACATTAGATTATTTTTCCCTTTGGAGTTTTGCACTTGGACAGCAGAATACAATCATATATCTTTGTTATGGAGGGAAAATATAGGCTTTTATCTGTACCTTTCCAAGCATATTTGAATTGAATGCAATTTTACACCCTTGGTCCACCTGAGACTTTGTATGTCAAATCCTGTTTTGACTGTCACAGAGATTCCACGAATACGGTTATGTATTGCATTCTCAGAATTTAAGAAGATGCTTACTAAAACACAGCCAGCCGTCAGAGAAACATTGTTTGTCTGACATAAGAAATAAAAATTTCAATGAAAGCAGAACATCTAAAATTAAATGATTGCAGGAAATATTGCATATAGTAAGGGATGACTTAACCTAGAGAACAGTTCTGAGGACACACTTAAATTTATCACATAAAAATTAGTAATTATTTTATGAGACAAATGATACTAAATAGGGAATATGCAGTATAATCTTTCCACTTGAATCTGTTTATGATGCTGTCTAGATGTGAAAGTGAATATAGCAGCATTCTGGAGTTGATTCATTGCTATTATAGCAAGTGAAATGTGCAGTTTTGGGCACTGTAGTCAGTGGAATTGGCTGAATTTCCTGAAGGAAAAGTCAGGGTTGAAATGTGGACACTTTACATAGCTTATTAAGAGAGTGAAATCATTAGCCACTTGCAGGAGGTAAGGAGAGTAGGAGGGCTCCAGTATTTACCCCGGAAGTGAGGGAAAGTAGTTTAGTTGCTCAAACTCCCCATTCACAGTGGTGCCATCTTAATATGACATAATACTTCCCAATTGCATAACTTTGGTTCCCTCAGAGTGTGTTTCACAGGACTCAGGCACTTTTATTTGTCCTACGGGTGGTACTTGAGAATCCTGGAATCTCACTGATTGTGGCTGGGGAGTGAGATTCATACTTCACAGATGTTGGGGTTTAACTAGAGGTTATTGCATTTTGTGGGCTATTTTTTTCCCCTAAGACTCGTTTCTGTGCAATATCTTTGCAACATACCTCACCCCCCCCATTTTTGTTTCTAAATCTAAATTAGGATTTTAGATTTGAAAGTATCAAGAGAAAATGTTCTTCCATGGGACAGTCATAAACTTCTTTAAGGAAAAGGAAAAAGGAGGTAAATACATTGAAATTACTCAATTTCTTGCAACAATAGTGTTGTAAGAAATTGTGAATTGGAGCAATTGTGATACAACCTTCCAATCAGATCACATTTTTGGCTTCTCCTTGGAGGATGTTATTTGCCCAGGACATGCTTTCTCATGCCACTGCAGTCTTTATCTGCTTTTCTAAGCCAGCTGCTATCATAACAGCAAACCACCCCAAATGTGGATATGAGTGAATGGCTTCCCCAGGGGCACTTTAGTTCTAACAAAACACACAGCAGTAATCAGGAGAGTAATGTCCTTCAGTAATATCAAATGTTTTCCATTTGAAGAAGGAGCATCCTCTGAGGAGCAGAAGCCTGCGTCATGAATAGAACTCTGCTTTGGTTTGTGTTTGCCCACCAGCCTGCTCTCCAGTATTCACGTATTTCAATGTTCCTTGTATTTATTTTCCAGTACACCAAATATTCTGTGATTCACACTGACATTTGCAACTTACAAAATCAATTCAGGCAAAGTGGATTAGATAATAAGTTACTGAAGAGAGGGAATAAAATGTAATTAAGGTCTTAAATGTAAATCAATGGTAAGGACAAGAAGCCACTCACCAAGCCATGGGTTTGGGTCTGACCTTGCGTGTACATTGAGCAGAAGTTGTCCAGACACAATTAATCCAGCCTTGTTCTTTTCTCCTCATGGAGCTCCACTACTTTTTTTGAAGTGTATGTATAGAAAGAGAATAAAGAAACCTGTGTAATTATTTTTCGATTAGTCTACTGCTATATACACTGTACCTGTTTTCTCACTCTGTTTTCTTGAAAGATCTTTCAGTTTTGCCTTGTACAAATTATTTAAATGTAGTAACAAATTTTCTTCTCAAATGTTAATGGCTTATTTTTCAGACTCAGTTTCTCAAATACCCTTTATACAGTTTAAAGGATGCATGCAAAGAAGTGGATGAAAATCACGGATTTTAAGCAAATTTAATGTTAAAACCAGTCTTCAAGTAGCTTTTAAATTACTTATGCTCTTCTACTATGTGTTCCCTTCACTACACAGTGACTTCCACCACTTTCCTATTTTTAGAAAGATCATAAGTATGGTTTTAAGATAGCACTGTTTTATTTGCACTTTGAAGCATATTAAATGCTACCAGGAACTGCAAGACACAGGCTAATGTTGGATCTCATCTACAATGCAAAAAAAGAAAAAAGTGTTAGCAACTGCGGTATGAACATGTTCTTGCACTGGTTTTTTGTCAGGAAGGTATTTATAGCTTAAATATGCTCTTAGCTTTTACACTCGAGATTATATTTTATGCAGCTCCCCTGGATACAGTGATATTAGATCAAGCCCAGAAGGTTTATATGAAAGCAGTTTGGTAGTACTGATACTATGTGATTACCCAAACAACATTGTAGGCTGCAAAAAAGGAGCCAGAGTCAGAATAATTTCATTTCTGTGAGTACAATGAAAGAGATTAAGTTCTCCTGGTTACACTAAGACTTCAGAATTCCTAGAAATTGGTTAGCACTGGAGCAGCGGAAGATCTCATTTAAGTGGCTTTATCAACTGGTGCTGAAGGTCAGTGCCAGAAAGAAACATACAAGACGTTGTACACAAGGCAGGTACAAATCCACACCAATCGATGATGTTTGATCTCCTACAGGTTTGAGGACACAGATTTGAAAACTGGAATGAATAATGGCATTATTTCAATCCCATATACACTAAGAAGTAGTATTAATTGTGTCAAACCTTTTTTAATTCTTGGTTGCCTGATAGGCACAGTGTCCAAAAAATGAGGGTGGTGTTGATTTTTTTGCTCTTCTTTAGTAACTGGACTGATGCCAACATTAAGATGGGCTTTCAGCTATCTAAAATCACAACAGTTTTACGCCACTGTTAAATTGAACTAATTTTGAGGTAGCAATAATTACTGGAAACTAATGGTCATTTAAGTTATATGGAAATAAAATAAAAAATTGTTTAAGGAAAACGCATTAATTCAATTAAGGACAGTTATGTCTGTAATGTTTTGAAGATATTGCTGACAGGATAAAGAAATCTCAGCTTTGATTTTCAGAAGACTGGGGAAATTTTATTTTCAGATTACAAGCTAAAATTAAGACCTTGGAATACCAGAAAGGATGTTGGTACTAATAGTATTAAAAAAGTGCACATCCTTTATGCTGAGGTGCTATGTAACTTGCCAGGCTTGTGACTGAGTTACTGCAAAGATTATTTGCATCACCTGTTGCTTAAACTAAATTACTACTTTTGAATCTGGAAGTACTGGGATACCAATAAAAGTGTCACACTGCTTCTTTTATTGCATTTGTACTCAAGAAATTGCAGCTGTTAAGTGTCTTTCCACTGAGCCTGTTGCTTTTAGTAGTCTCTTGTGTCTGTCTGACATAATAAATCATCCCATGTCCTTGCTGACATTATCCTGGCTAAAGGTTGTTTGCTCCCCTAGATTTACAAATATTAATATAGACACAAATGTTCACTGTTCCCACCATTTTATGCGATAAAGAAGACTATGCACAACCTCGAGCACTCTGTTGCCAGTGGACTTTTAGTGGAAATAGATTTTGTTCTGTGATGGTTTTATTTTAGAAGGTCTTTGTAGCATCTTTCACAGCTTTTTTATGCTATCAGTGAAATGATTGTCAGGTGGCTCCCAGCATATAGATATTACTGCACCAAGTCTAACAGAGTTCAAGATGTGTTTGGACAACACTCCTGGGCACGTGATGTGACTCTTGGGGATGGTCCTCTGCAGGGCCAGGAGCTGGACTCAGTGATCTGTCTGGGTCCCTTCCAACTCAGCTTATTCTGTTTCCTCTGGGAGAATGACACTCACCTACCAGGGGCCATGGTTCAGTGCATGGGCTGTAGCCCAAGCAGGATGTGTAGGCACTTGACACAATGAAGTGAAATATGTAATGTGTATTGGGAAAAGCCTACTCAATCTAATCTTTTGAACAGACCTCCTTCTTTTTTTTTTTTTTTTTAGGTCAGTAGAGTTTGAACTACTGTCAGGTTCATAATACAAAATTATGCAGTTAAAAATCTATGACCATAACTCTTCTAGTTCTGCACATGGCTTTTTGTTTACCATATTTATGTTTGAAAATGTTGAAGTGTAGTCAAAACACCAGAAAGAAAAGCCCTTCTCATTCTTTGGGGCTTTTCTGAAGGGAACCAGTCTTAAGCGTTTATATAGTATTTCAAAATGTATGATCTATATGGATGGCTATTATTAAGGTGTATAGAGGATCTCTTTTGAATGGAGGTGTAATTAATGAGGCAGGATAAATCAGTGAATACATGTAACATTTTATTAAGTCCTGTTCTCTAGCTACTTAAATATATTTCTTCAAAATTTTAGTGGTAAATTTCACTTTGTATTATAACCAAAGAGACTTCCATCATCTCACCGTGCAAATAGGTCATCATTGGTAATTATGTGTTGGTTAAATGAGGAAGCTTGAACTGTACTTAGCCTGAGTTTCAATTTTCCAAGTTTCAACTTTCCAATTCAGCAGGTCACGGAAGAATATCCTAACACCTTAGAACAATGCAAAGGCAGCCAGCTGCAAGGTTTTTCTGTCTTTCACATTCTGGTCATGAAAATATTTGGCTGATATTGCATCTCAGTTGTTAAGTATGTTCTTTACTGGTATTCATAGCATAATGGTCTGAGAAATACTTCACAGCAACTAAATACCTTTTATTCTTAACAAAAACTGCTGACATTTTCTTTGGAGTCTTATGTGCATGCCTGGAAATCTTACCACATAACAGTACCCCAGAAACATGAGTGTTCCTGCACCTACTGTGGAACTTCCTGCCTGGGCTGCAGTTCACATGAAACCCCCCCCGGTGACATTTCAGCCACTGCACAACATCTGCTGGGAGTGGAGTATTTGCAAAGGTGACACAGGATCCCACTTACAGACATGTCAGATTTGTAAACCCACAGAGAGCTATTTCAGGTGACAGTAAAATATGAGACAACACAGTTACAAATGATTACAGCAGAACAACTATGCTTAAATTGCACTATGGTTGCAGTTAACAAGGTATTTGTTGCTCGTTTGTCTGACTTGCTGCTTCTCTCAAGGCAAGGTATAATTCTATTTCAGACCTTGCATGAATTTTAATTTCGCTGTTAGTTGAGTACTTTGTAACTGCTCAACAGTTTCAGCTGCTACAGGCTTGCTTTGTTTTTACCTGGAAACCCCTCTATCTGCTCTATCGTGGCAGACAGTCTGGCCTTTCCTAATTAGTGGACAGGTTCACTTTCAGAGGAGTGTAAACATCATCTTATTTCACTAGGAGTTGTTTCCTGCACTCCCTTCCCCAGGCGTTAAACAGGGAAATGCTAGACGCAAAATTATTGTACCATGGAAGGTGCAAAGAATTATCTAATGCATGGACATTTTCTACTCTAAGCCTGTTATATTGCTTTGTAATGCCAGCATGTTCATTTAGAGATGTCTAAGATCACTTCTGAACAGGAAACATAATTCAGAGTAAATGCCTGCATAGGAGAAATGGATTTTCCTGTTGTTGGTTGGCATCTTTTAAAAGGGTGTATGAAGGCTTGAGGACAGTTCCTTGGGTGACTGCAGTGTTCTGGAGCCAGCTGAGGAGAAGAGAAAATGCATAGCCCATTAGGGTACCCCATAAATACCCCATTAGGTGCTGTACCTATGTGTTTGTAAAACACTCTCTCTTGTGGTAGTGGTCATGATCTCTCTGCCTAAGGCTGGGAAATCTTCATCAGTCAAAGGATCCCAACATGCTCAGCTCAGAACATCTTTGATGTTATATGCTCTACTGCTTGATAGCTTTTTTTTCAGGTGAACAGTGACTATTCTGTGGGAAGATCTGAGTACTTTTATACCTCAGGATGCTAGAAAGTTGTGCAAGTGGTTCCACAGGAAGGAATTAGATATTGTGGACAGATGTCTGCAAATTCCTGAAGGAAAGAGATTTAGATTCTGTCAGCATTGTAGCAGTGTCCCAGTGCTGTGTTGCTAAAATCACATATTATTCTGATTTTGGGCATTCTGATGTTTACTTTTTCTTTAGTTTAAGGGATGATTCACTAATTACTGAGTTTGCCAAGGAAAATAGTGACAGTAGGAAGGCAATTAAGGTATTTTAAGTTTTAGGCTTAACTGTGACACTGTGAGAACATCATCTATAGTTGCATTCAACTCTTGTGAATTCTTGAGAGGCCACAAGCCCAGTAGAGCACTTATTGCATCATTGCAGTGAAACATTCCAAAAATGTATGTAATAATGCATTCTGAAAATCTGAGGGAGCTATGTTGTTTTAGAAAATAGATTTGGATGTAATAGATTTGGAAGATTCTGCAAAATTCAACATTACCACATTGTTTAAGAGCTTCAGTTTTCACCTAGAATCCTGACTTTTAAAAAGGTATTTATGAAGCTTGATTCACTCCATAAGTTTATATTGTATGTCTGCAAGTATAGTGACAGTATAATGTGGTAGATAAAGAATAAATTAAAAAGGTTCTGTAGACATAGTGCATAAATTCAGCTTGAGAGAATACCAGCTTTTTTTGCTAAGCTGATAACCTTATTCAGTGAATTGAGTCATTCTCTAAGATGACTGACACCCTTTTAAAAGGTGGTTTATCAGTTTAACTTTTTATAAAATACAAAAATTGAGACACTGATATGTTGCAGTTCATTTTTCTCTTCATTCTGTGTTTATCTCACTGGCAAAAAGAACAAGTCTAGTGTAGAATGAATAAATAAAGCAATGTTCACTGAGAATTTGGCCTGAAAAAATGCCTATCTGCTTCCCACATACATCAGACTCCTTCATAAGGATTTAAGGATAGGCACGGGCTCTCCTGAAATAGTCTGTATTTCATAGTTATCTGTCTACCTGATCCTGTTTCAATTGATCTTAGTCTAACTGGATGATCATATTCTCTTTTTTTTCCTTGCCAAACAAGTCAGTCATGGTCCATTAAATACTGAGAAGAGACGTAAGTGTCTTTTGTTCAAAAGTACTGTTCCATCTTAAACATCTGAATACCTCCTCTTCTGGTTGTTGCACTGCAAACAGAATCAAAAGAATTCAAGACACTTAATGAACTTAAGAAAATAGAGTTAATACTGAAATGTTTTCATTTTGAAGATATTAGGAAACAACAGTTTCCAACTTGGCAGGAGTAAATGCATCCAAAATCAGATGTTTGTTGTGAAGAAATGAGGTTCTTGTACCCACAGGTGAGGAGAACCTGTGCCACACTAACAGTGCTCTGGTGCAGAACCCTTCTTTTGTTACCAAGGTTGTTTTGTTTCAATTATGTACAGTGCTTATATTCCCATGGAGAACAGATTTTCTCTTTAGTGTACTTCTCACCTGTGATATGAGGTAAAACAAGTTTTAGATTTACATGGTGAAACTTTGGTGTTAAAATAAGGGTAATGTTGAAAAAGGCTTTTAAAGTCTCTGCTGTAATCCTTTTTAAAGGTGTATTTTGTGATTTTATTATTTGGATTTTTTTCATTATTAAAAATATAAAAAGGCCTAAAAAGAATGAACTTTCTCACTCTACCTGTTTTCTGGGAGATACTGACCAGACGATGTTAGAAAACAGGATCATAATGCTCAAAGATGTTCTTGCAACTACCTCATTGTGCAGAAACTGAGTAGCTCAAACTCTAAACAGATGTTTAAGCCATAACATAGTTTTAAATATATACTAGCCTTTTGTGGAATAGCTCTAGGACATATTTTTTCTTTTGCTCTCATGTTTCAAGGGGAAACATGAAGGAGGGCAATAAGGTGGTGCTTCAAAAAGCTAAGTAGTCTGTATTCCTCAGTTGCTTCCTTTACACCCTACTATATCAAAACACTTGTATTTTAATTATCTTTTAATGATTAGGTTTATGTCCTTGTAAAATAGCTTTTCATTATCTACTTTGCTTTTATAATATGCATGTTTATTTTTGATCACTTATTGGCTTTAATGAACCAGATTGTTGTAGTGCATTTTAGAGCTATTGGATCTGTAATTTTCTGTCATTGCTTTCAAATAAATGTTTCTTTATATTTTTTTTTTAAGTTCTGCTATTTTATGGAGCTGTCTGTTTAATCAGAAAACTTGACAATAACTTTTTCTGGTTCAAGTTCTGTCTTCTACTGTGTTCTGAAAAGTTTATCTAGAAAGTCATGAATATGGTAATTTCTATTTCTGAGCTGCTTTTTTGTGCTATTTTTGTTCCATAATAGTTAGATGTATAGTTCTAAGTGAGTAGGCACAGTGTGAGCACAAAATGGAGAAATGGTTTTCTTATAAAAAAGTAAGCTGTAAAATGAAAATCATTAAATGATAATAATACAGTAATCATGTTTCTAAATTTTGCAATGTTAATTCAAGCATCTAATTTGAGTGTGACATAGTACTTCTTAACAAAGACTAATTTTTAAACAGAGTTAATCTTCTAATGGAGGATAGCTGTCACCTAAATTTTGTGGATGAATGATTTTCAGAGAAAGAAGAATTGTAAGAAAAAAGTATTCAGTAGAAAAGGAGGACATGCAGTGTGAATGGGGTGAAGGTCAGAACAGGATTTCAGAAACACTGATTTGTACTCCAGTGCTTTTCAGAGATTCTTGTTTTTTAAATCAGGAAAAAGAAAATCTGTCTAGTCAAGAAGAGAATATACTTAAGACCTCAGCCAAACCTTCAGAATAAATATCTTGATATAGCCATGAGAAGGGTAAAAAATATTTTAAAGCATAATTATGAAAAAATAATGAAATGAAAACATAACAGTTGTATCATGTCGCATACTAAGTATTCAATGAAATTCATACACTGACTAGTTGTGAAAAGCGTAGGAGAAATTGAGGGTAAATTTAACGTGATCTTTCCTTGTTGTGGCTTTTTAGGCTCCAGCGAGAAGACTTTTAAGAACTGCTCAGTTAATAACAGTAGCCACAATGACTGTTCCTTTCTTTTGCCATTTTTTAGTACTTTTCTTTTTAATGAGGTTTTCTTTTTTTAGGTCCTGTGTAGACTTTTGACCTCCCAACATCCCATGGCTATGAATGCCATAGTTAATTATATGGTAGGTAGGAAAAGAAGTCCCATCCCTTTGTTTTAAAATTGCTACTTGATATTTTCATGGAGTGTACTATGGTTTGATTAATTTCTCCATGGGTATGTGTTTTCCAGAAATCACTCCGTATGCCTGACCATTCTTGCTGTCCTCTTCTCTTAAAGTTTCTTTTTGCTTTATATTTGAAGATTGGGAAAGCATCACTATGCACGTTATTCAAGAGTTAAGTGCAGTATATAAAAGTACAGTGATGCCCTTCTGTTTTCATGTCCTTTACAAACCATTTCTAATGTTGAATTTGCTGTTTTATCACTGTTAATCACAGTGGTGATATTTCCTGATAGCTGACCTCTGAATCACCTCTGAATGGATGTAAATAAGTCACTGTGAATAACTGTTCCTTTTTGTGCTCAGTATGTTAATAATGGATTTGTTATTTCAGCCGTCATATTCCTGTGTGTACTGTTGGACAAAACCCGACTGAGACATGAATTACAGGATTCCTGGCTGAGATTTCTGATTCCTCAAACAGATTTTTAAAAGATATTATTTCATCATTTTGTTATTCAGTTTCTTAATTGTGAGAGTGGCTTGATGGTGGTTAACTTTTCAAATCTCACATTAGGTTTATGAGTAACGATAAGTTGATGTATATTTTTTAAGATTAAAACCCTTGAAAAGCTTTTCTTTTTCTCATTGGAGAGGAAAAGTCACAAAAAAAAAGATTCAACTATGATCAGGTGGAAGATGCAAGTAGTACAGGTGAAAACCTAAACCCAGAAAACATCAGGTTACAGTGCACAGTGTTTGCCTTTTGTAAACATTAAATTAATATTTAGCAAAATATTTTCTTGGGATTTTGTAAGGAATATGCAATTATAAACTTTCATTAGTATGACAGGGAGTATTCTGTTTAATGAGTTTCTCCTAAAAAATCCAGCTAACACAGGGGAATGCTTCTTGAGAATAAACTCTCTGAGCAGTGATGAAGGAACTGTTACTTGCTATGCAGTCATAGTTGAGCTGCAGTATAAGCAAGAAGTGTTAAACAAACACATTCTTTACAATCAGAAGACAAAGAAATAAGGTTGATTATCCCACCACAATTTATTATTCAATACTATGCAATGCATAAACTCTTTTTACAAGCAAGCAAGAGCAATCCAATTGTAGACTATACAAGATATGGTCAGTATCTGATGAAAAGAGGCTGAGTTATCTGCAGTTTCTGATCTTACCCAGGTTGCAAAGATGTCTATCTATATCTTAGGAGGTTTCTGTTTTCGTTGACATTGCTTCCTTGAAAATGAGGTGACCTACTTTTCTGGGAGACTGTGTTAAATTTGTTTGTTTGTCGGGCTTCACAGTCTACACCATGACTTGCTAGTCAAATAAACAGCTCATTTCAGCAGCTCTAAGAAGGCGAGAGGATTCTTATTTCTGCTGCCTGCTTGGTTGCTGATAGAAAAATGCCTGCAGACATAGTAAGGCCCTCTACCCATTTTTTTCCACTTTCTTGTCAGCCTGTGTCATGTTAGCAGAATATCAATATTGTGCATAGAAATGTGAACTATTTATCATGAATAATACATATAAGTTATAGAGAGAGATTAAATTGTAGCACGGGTTAGTATTGCATGATATTGACGTAGCGCAGGTTGCAAAATGTGATAGACATGTATAACTTTGCCCTAAAGTACATTATGGTTGGATCCAAGCTTTTCCTGTCAAGAAAAATTAATTTTGTTAGGCAGTATAGCTTTATTTGGTCATTTTATCTGTAATGAAAATTATTATACTCTTTGAAGAGTTCATAAGGGTTTATGGGCATATAAATGGCAATACAAACCATAAAAATCTCTTGTAGGTCAGAATGAAGTTCATTTAGTTTCTCTATCAGCTTTTTCAATGGTCAACAAGTTTAGAGAAGGTAATAAATAAGAAAAGCATATGTTGAGGTGTCCTATGAATGTTTTCACAGTCCTAGCAATGTACAATTCAAGGATTTTCCAAATAGAAGACAATGACATTGCATTTAATAGTTATTTGTATATTTTTAAAACTAGGGTTTTTTAGCATGAATCTCTTTATTTAGAATCTGCAGCATTCTATGTAAAAACATTTTATATCTTAACTGTGCAGTGTGTGAAGAAGGTACTTCTTTCTTCACCTGCTAGTTTCATTACACGTCCTTTAGTTTTACAGCTGGAAGTGCTACTGAGCTACTGTTCTCTAACTTTATATTTTTTCACATTTTTACAGAAGTCCATTCCTTACCTTTGATCATGCTCTTTTCCCTTCTCTATCCTTATATTTCTGCTATAAATTGAAAATGTAGACATCATTTGCCTTAAGTTTTATTTTGTATTTATTTCTGTATCTATTGGGAAAATCCTTTTTAAAATTGATTTTCTATTTCTATTTTTTTTATATTTCTCAACCTCATTTGCATTTTAAAAGATAAATGGCTGTTTAAATTTGAAATCATCTATGTGTGTGTTCATATATGGATATATAAGTGCAAATATAATAGGGCCTGTAGCAATAGGACAAGGCACCATGGTTTTGGCTTGAAAGAAGATAGACAAGATCTTTGGAAGGAATTTTTTATGTTGAGCATGAAAGACACTGGCACAGGTTGCCCAGCAAAGTGGTAGATGCCCCATCCCTGGAAACATCCAAGGTCAGGTTGGATGGGGCTCTGAACAGTCTGATCAAGTTGAAGATGTCCCTGCTCATTGATGGGGGCTTGGACTAGATCACCTCTAAAAGTTCTTTCTAACACAATCCATACTATGATTCTATCCTTTAAAATACCCATTTGTTAAAAAACCCCATTATTGTGTTTTGGTTTGCAATTTTTTTTTTTTGGTTTTTTTTGGTTTTTTTTTTTTTTTTTTTTTTGTTTTTGTTTAGTACAGGTATATTTTGCAAGAAAAAGGTGTCCTGAGGAGCAGATATCTTCATAAATATTTCCTCTTTGGTCAGTCATTATTAAGAATAAAGAGTAAGTCCCATTTGCAGCTTGATCTGTTTTACAGTGACTAGTTGACTCTTCAGTGATGTTATTGAATGCTTCATCCCTCGAGAGAATTTAAGTCATATGATCTATTTTTTTATTTTGAATGAGATTATACTGTTTTACATTCTCAATAACTTCAGAGACATGTTGAGAGGTGGCACAGAAGTATACATTTTCATTACACAAAAGGATTCTCTGAAGCAACCAAATTGAGATTTATTATCCTTTGTGAGCTAAACTGCAATGTAATTATGTTGGTTTTGCCTGCTGTAGGGATTATTTACATTTTTCCTGAGGATATGCACTTAAGACTACAGACACAGCTTTTTAATATTTTTATTAAACTGGATATTTTAACACATTTTTTTGACTAAAATGACACTTGATTATTTTTACCTTCTTACCTTCTTATTCTTACCTTCTTTACCAGTGGGGTCACACAGACATATGAGTCTATGGCTTTTTGGAGTTTAGTGAAGAACATTGCTCTGTTCTTTCAAAACATCAGTCATGGATATACCAGGTGAGCACTGACAGAATAGGCTTCTAAGGTTATGTAAATCTGTCATATCATTTACAGCTGCATCTTCAGTCTTCATTGCTGTGATAAAAATATTTTGGGATATAAATAATCTTTTAAAGTATATTTTTAGTTTGGCCAGCACCTGACCCAAATCAAACAAGAGTAGAAAAGGTTTTAGCCTTTTCAATGGATGAATGTGTGTGTTCAAATAGCAGGGATTCTCTTTCATACATTCAGAAAAAACCCTGGCTTGAATTCACAAGCCTTTATGAGAATGAGGAGTGCTGTTGGCATCTTTTTTCCAAAGGTCCCTGAACCATATCCCAGAATGAGGGATGTGCATTCACTACTTTTCTGTGCAAAAGAGGTTTAACTGCAAATCAGTTCGATCAGTTTCTTAAACCTTGTGTAACAGGAGGTGGAGATGACTTGTCTTAAAGTGGCACCGGCTGAAATCTTGGGAGAATGGAGATCTGAACCTCTCCATATCCTTGGATATGTTGCTCAGTCCCACTGATGGGTAAAACTATGCCTTCATTCACCACCCTATTGAAAAATGTTGAAACAAAACTTTAAAGGATAATATGAGAAAATTACAGCTAGAAGTTAGTATTTTTACCTTCCTGTAACTTTTTGTTGAGATTTGTGTTCTTGAAGCATGCAAATCATACTTTAAGCAAAATTGTGTGCTGGTTTGCCACATTTCAACAATGTTTATATAATTTTCAATACTTTATACTTTCTTTGTTTACCAAGGAGTTTATAGGGCATTTAATGGAAAATGTCCGTTAAACTCATGAACATAGATAAAATAATTTTTAATAAATAACACGATTAGTAAATCAAAACTTCCTTTTCTGTGTGTCTTAAAAGTAACAAATAGGAATCAGGCCTGTGATAATTTTGTACAGATATTTTTCTGATGTCCTGACTCAGTGTATAGTATAATGACCTATCTGGATAAAATTATGGCTCTTGCCCTAATGAGGGAGAAAGGAAAGACTAGACAGATTTTCCATGTTCCTTAAAAAATGTGTTTTTGTCCTCTGGGTGCTTTTCTTTTTTTACAGGGAAGTGTCAGTCTCTCAAAGAACATTGTTAAACAGACCAGAATATTCGTCAAAGAATGTGTCTTTCAAACTAAGTCTTTTTATAGAATTTCTTTTTTCAGTCAGTACAGCTGCCCCTACTGGTACAAGCTGCCTGTGGATATAGGCTGCTTAGTGCTTTGGCCTTCCTGTCAGTTGTCTTTCTTTACTCCTGGTTTAATTAATGGGAATATGGAAATCAAACTTCAAGACTATCTACAGAATTTAAAGTAGAATGGCAGCTGAAAAAGGCAGAAACAGACTGGGACAAAGGAAGAAAAAACAGAAGAAGTGAAAACATAAAACTGTACCGTCAGAGTTTTTAAAGGTTTATTGAATTTAAAGCAAAAAATGTTGCTACTATTTTATTATGCCTTATTCCTCTTCCATCCATTTTTGAAGGATATGTGACATACTGAAGAACATTTAAATACTAATTCCTCATATTTTTTGTTAGTATTTAGCTATAAATGTAATAATTTAGGATCTGAATCTGAGAAACTTATTCAGCAAAGTATGTCCTAGAACATGCCACTTATAAAATACAATTATAATGGAAAAAATATTATTATCTCCTTGGAAGATTGTTAAATGTGATTTCAAATGTAAATTTTTAAAATCCACAAATGCCTGTGGAATGTAACAGCTGCTCAGGGAATAAGAAGAAAAGAAATTTTTAAGTTGGTTTGCAAGAGTACACAGGATCCGGTTCAAAATGTTACTAACAAAGAACTACTCTCTAATTCTTTAGGTCACTGTAATGTAATTAGATTCAATATTCTGATATGAACAGCAGAATTCATTATATTACTGCCTAACTTGGAAAAATCATCTATGTTAAAATGAGGAGTTCAAAGAATGGAAATTGAAAGGACCGTTCATAAGGGTAAAGTACTTTTGAATGTAATGGGGATAATTTTAATTTTGAAACATCAAATTGGAGTTTCAGTGAAAATTCACACTACAGTATCAAAGCAGATTTCAGTGAGAAAATAAAAGGTATCATTAAACTGGAGGGTCAAATGTATTACTAACTAGGAAATCAGTATTCAGAAGGTCCAAGAAGGGAAACTAGAAAAATGTACACACTCTGCCTAGCTATAAAAATATCATGACATTCCAATCAAATCTTGAAAAATAACAGGATAAAGGCACAAAAAAAAAGCGCCAGGATTGTTCACTATGCATAAGCAACAGAAAGCTTTACAGACAATCTACAGGACAAGTAGAGCTGGTGGTTTTTGTTTGTTATTAAAAGAAGCTATATCATCAGAAAATTTTGTTCTTACAATAGGATGAGAAGAAATTGTGTAGATATGTCTTAGGCCTCCTTAAACCTAGGCAATGTCATTTATCATGGGAGTGCAAAGGCCGAAAAGACCTGCAGGGTAGTCCTGTCTAGAGGAACAGTAAAACCATCTTAATGCCTCCTGTTAAATGAGAATCTGTTTCATTCTTTACATTGCACACAATATTCAAAGAACTGAAATGGCAACATTGTCAGAAGTGCTGGAATTAACTACCTGGGAGAGATTATCAAAGCAAATCACAGTTCAAAACATGGTGAGCAGGGGAAATTGTTAGAGGAGGGAGAGGTGCATGTTAGGGCTAACAGGAGCAGCAGGCAGAGGGGCCTTCCTCATACAAGTTAAATTAGTGGAGCAAGTGATCTTTAAAGCACTTTTCTACCAGTAGGACTTAGACATTAATAAAGTATTCTACAAAAGTAGAAAACAGCTCACATATAGCTGACTCGCTATAGGAAAAACCTGTGAAATACCACTGAGTTAATTATACTTAAGGAGCTCTTCATTGCCCTGTTTATTTCTCTTTTCAGATATTTCTTTTTGCCTTTAATTAAAAAAACCCCAAAACCTGCTTTTTAATACTTTGATTCGCAATTGCAAAAGGTGGAAAAATAGCTCATATTACCAGAAAAACTAGAGTAGTTTCCAAGCCTTATATGTAAGGATTATAACTACTGGGGTTTTTTTCCAGTGACCTCCTTAAATCTAAGTCTCATCCTCATTGCTGCTATCCCAATCCCAGCAGAAGCGGGAAGTAGGTGAGGGAGAAGTTCCCTTTCGGGCAAAAGGGCAACACTGAAGAATTGAAGAAAAGTGTGGAACAAATGGGTTATAAGGTGTCAGTAGTCATAAATGTAAAGTAATGTAAAACACATTCCTCCCATTACATCTGCAGTGGTGTGCCATGTTCCTGGTGTTATTGCTTGAGAAAGAGATCTATGAATTATAATAGGTTGTGCTCTGAAAATGTCACTTTAGTGCTAAGTAGCTATCAAAACAGCAAATATGACATTAAGAATTATTAGGAAAGGAAAAGAGAACAAAAGCAAATATCATTATATCTCTGTATGAAACTATTGCCTTTATCTTGATTCCTGTATGCTGTTCCAGTGTCTCAAAAAGGACAAAACAAAGCTAGAAAAGGTACAGAAAAAACCAGCAGGAATGATCAAAGGTATGGAAGGGGTTTAGTACAAGGACATGCCTAAGTAGATCAGGACTCTTCAGCCTTGAAAAAAATGACTAATGAGGGGGAAGGCAGGAGATGAGATAGGAGGTTATAAAAGTGAGTGGCATGAAGGGACATAAAGAGGTTCAGTGTTTCTCATTATTAAGGTATGAGGAGGGAAATTATCCTGTGACAGATTCAGAACGTGCCAGGAGTGTACCTATCACAGTGAATATAGTCAACTTGCAAATGATACTGATTTTGGCCAAAGCTTAGTATTCAAAAAAGCAGTTTTACAAATTCGTGAAAGATAAATCCAACAAGGCAACTATGCAGGAAATTTACCTCTACCTCATAAAGCCCTGGCTGAAAACATCAAAGTTATCTTAAAGGAAATACCACTTTTTTAGTCTTCTCCAGGTATCTACAGGATACTAAGCTGAAGGTGTATTTGCCTTACCTCAGTGCAAAAGTTCTTAAGTTAGGGACTTGGCCTGTTCTGGCTCTGAAGTCATGGGTGGAGGAGGAATACCCTTCTTAGAACCTCTGGTTACAGCTTCTGCAGTCTGTGCTAGGAGATAAACACAAATAATTTAAATAATTTTCTGTTCCTCTATAAAATATCATTGGGCTGAATAGTCAAGCTTGAAAATTTTAGAGAAGGGGCAAAGCTGACTGCTTTGATTGTGTCTTAGAGTGTGGGCTTTTCAGACCATGAAGGTTCCAAATCCTCACAGCTTTTCTAGATTTCTTTCCTTGACTTTTACAAAAGAACTGCAAACAATTTGTTTCCATGGTTTATGCAATATTAAGAGTGCTTACATGGGTCATGACTTGAGACGGTGCATTGGCTAATATTAAGTGGTGTTTTCACCTTGGCTTGTTTCTCTGCCAAAAATCATGCATTTTAGAGCCAAAATAGTTTAAAATGTAGGTGGAAGAATATAGACAACCTCAGAGACAGAGTCTAAAAATAGGGACTGGTTGGTTTTCCTTTAGTCATGCACTGTGAGCTTTAATACTTCAACCATGTATGTAGAAAGGTTACTGTGAATTCAGTCCTTTGGCAGCTGAAGGAAGGCTCATTGCCACTTGACAGGCCTACTGTGGGAGACACTTTGCAGGCAGAACTTGTCTTGCTTGACTTCTTTGTGCTGACCTGGGAATTTACTAGATGTTTGCTTCACTGCTTTGTCTGAGGCAGTACAAGAGAGAGGCTCTTTTTATTGTGTGAGATTTTTATTTTTGTGAACATGAGAAAGAAGGAAAAAATAGAGTCAGCAGTTTATGCGAGACAGCTTCTCCTGTGCTTGTCTAGAGAAACATAGGGGACATTAAGGTGATCAAAACTCATAGTGATTTCCTTCAGCACTTAAAATTGCATTTGCTGAATTTATGAATATTTGTGATGTTGGTCTCCTCAGGGGAACTTACAGTAAAACTAGGAGTGATTTCCCACCCTGTAGCCTATCAGTGAATATGGGGTTGGGAACAAGTTCATCTTAAGAGCACTTGCAGTCAGGTATAACAATGCAAGAAAAACGTGGCTTTTCCTGTGTTTCGGGTTCTTTAAAGCACTCCTGTAGCAGAGCTCTCCCTGCTCTGTGAGAACAGAGGATGAGTGCTGCCCATGGCTGTGCCCAACTTTGGGGTTTGCAGTACAATAGAGAGGTTGGCAAGCTGGGACAAGTTCAGCTGAGAACAGCCAGATTTTTAAGGGGCTGGATTGCAGCTGAGGGAGCTGAGAGGCCTTTTTTTGCCTGAAGAAGAGAAAGGTAAAGGGGAACTTGCACAACCTAAGGGCTGATTAGAGAGAGATGGAGCAAGACTTGTGCATCCACCAAAGCTACAGCAAGGAAAATTCTGTGTCATTATGAGAAAACTTCTCAGCCCTGAGGCTGATCAGATGCTGGAATAGGTTGCCCAGAGAGACTGAAATTTTTATCCTGAGAGATTTTCAGAACTTGGCTGGACAAGCCCTGAGTGGCCTGACCTAACTTTGAAGATGGATTAATCTTTGAGGCTGGTTCTTCCAGTAGGAGACTGGATTAGAGAATTTCCAAAGGTTTCTGTCCAAGCATTAAAATTGTGTGTGTATGAATCCATCCGAGGCCCTTTGTGGCCTGCAGAGAGTATGCAGTTGTTCTGTGATTTTAAATCAATTTGTAAAGCTTTGTTTATTACAGGGGGAAAAAACCTTTTGGTCTCTAAATTCTGCCTCTCCCTGGCAATTAAAGTGTTTCTTCCGGTCAGTTTTAAAAGTGACTTCCCATAAATTATTGCCATATTCTTGTGTATATATTCTCTGCTGAAGAATATTGACCCTGTTTATCTCTCTTGGCACATAAATGCCGGAAGCACGTATTTTACTTTTGTGTTTTGTGAACTGCCATACCTTCTCTACACCACAGGCCATCTACCCTATAACATTTTTCTGTACTTGTTTGACAAACAAATGTGTTCTGGTATTTTCAGTTTGTGTGGATTTGTTTTTATTTTAGGGATTATAATTTGCAATAAGAGGGATCTATTCTGAAGATTATGTGGACACTTCTAGTGTAGTCGAGTAGTTTATTGCAGGATCTTTCCATGAATCGAAATTAGCCTGATTGGTCTGTCATTCCATCAGCACTCCCTTTTTGTCAAGAGACAAATGCTATATTTGCCCTTCTTCAGTCCTCTGGGACCTCTCCTGTCCTCCAGAAGCTCATAAAGATAATTGTTAGTGATTCAGAAATCGTTGTCTAGTTTCTCTAAGGTGAATTTAATAGAGCCCAGCTTATTTGAATACATTCATCTTACCTGAATATTCATTAATGTATTCTTTATATACTTCAGCTTGCAATCCGATTTTTTTCTGTAAGTGGTTTTGAATGGTTTGTCAAGATTTACCATTTTTTGAAGGCTGGTGTGAAGGAGATATTAGATAATTACATTTTACCTTTACCTGCATTGTTTTCTCTCCTTTTCTGCTACCACTGACCTGCTTGTTTTATTTTTTTTTTTAATTTATTGGGTGTTTTAAAAGTCTTCTTTTTATTTTTTTTTTCCCTGCAATTTGAAACTCACTTTATACTTCAGTTTTATACCCTTTTTCTCTATATTCTTCCTTTGTTATATGACCTTGGATTTTTTATTTGGTTGGTTTGGGGTTTTTTTGTATGATTACTTTTTGACAAGCAATCGGTGAAGGTTTCCAGGTGCAACAGACTACTCTTTCTGTTCTTTGGTACAATTTGTAACCTTCCTGCATAAACTTCCAGCTTACATGCACATGTTTATCTTCAAGTCATCTTTCTAAATGACCATTAACCACTCTTCAGAGTCTGCTGAAATCTGTTGGGTTTGATGGTGATGGTGTGATTGGAGGGTGTTTCTGTTTTATCTCTGTAGCTGTTATATCTCATTTTCCTAAAAAATCAGTTTGTGACTACATTCCCCAAAAGACCGTTGTTAATCCATTTTCCCCTTAGCACCAAAACTAAAATAACCTCTCCATAGTAACTTCTTCACTCTGAAATGACAGTTTGCTTCCAGTGTGATATTCAGACAAGTCTTAGCTTTAACAGCGGGTATCTAAGTAAAGTCCCGTCATATCTCCTTCAGATGAATTTCAAGTTTCTCATTCACAAAAACCAACAACTTTTTGCCAAAGGACAGAGATGTACTTCCCACTTTCTGGCTCAGTTTAGCACATCTGCTCTTTTCCTTTTTTGGTTTGCACCAACTCCCCAAGAGTTTCAACAAACTCATTTTAAAAACCTGTTTCTCTATTTTATAGCATTTATATGTATTCTTGAAACAAATGACAACATTTGCCTTTTTTTTCCACTGAGAGAGCTTGCTGAACAGTTGATTGTTCCACACCAAATTCTAGTCCTGTGATTTGCCTCATAAAGCTCTGCCGTGCTGGTTATGTCTTCACTTGTGAAATAATATTTTGTTCTTTTTGCCTTCTTCCAGCTCATGTTCACCAGGCTATCATGCCATTCTTTCTGCATGGCCAAGGAAACTTAGTCATTGTGGTTTTTGACCAAGAGTTGCATTCTTGCAGAGTCTTAAGTACCTTTTGCAGCCATTGGAACATCCCTGCAGTACTATCAGGTACCAGATGTCAGGCATCTGACTTAACTACATTAGGATCTTTCTTCTGCTATTCCTGTTGGTGACAATGTGGCCTAGGTGTTACTTGGCCATGCCATGCACAGTGAGCTTTTTCGCAAAGTACCTTTTACTTTTGGACACAGTATAATATTGGCATGCACTTAGCTGTAGCTCAAGAGCTCTGGTCTTCCAGTCACAGCCTCTACTTGTGCCTTTCAACTTTCCTGATGAAAAAGTCATTTCTGTAGATGTTTTTACCCTTTCGTTCATCAAAAACTTAGTTTCCTGCAAATTTTCAGTGTGAAAACTGAGTAGAACATTCTCCCAAAGAGTGTGTCAAGGGTACACAAACATGTTTTTTGTCTGAAGAAAGCTACCAGAACTCAATGCATCAGGCACAGTTCTTCAACTGTTCTCCCAACAAGATTTCCCTTTGTAGGCTAAGAAATTTCTCAGTTTTTAAATGCTTGTTTAAATCTTTTGGGTCTCTATAAGGCAAAATAGTTGGTTCACTAGTTGGTTTGTTCTTTTTTCTGTTATTGTTCCCTTTCTTCTTCTCTTCTGTGTCTGTAACATGTAGACACTTGACTTTCTCAGAGTTATTTCGATGTTCCCTTAAGGTGGCAGCAATGTTTCTAGGTTGTAAAATAGTTGGGCGCTTTCACTCAGCTCTCTACAGTATTATAGAGTCCTTCCAAAGGTATAAGGCATGTACAAATGTTTTCTCTGCTGTTTTATTCTTTCCTAGTGATTACATGCTTTGGAATAGTATGAAGTTAATGCCATGAACTTCTATCCCATACTGATAAATATGTGTCCAATACTTAATAAAAATAAAACCTGGGCAATGAGTTCTGCATTTCAAACACTTCGTTTTCTTGATTTCATTTTCTCTCTGTTTAATTCTACTCTTTTCTCTTAGTTTTTGTTCTTTTTTTCTCCCAATGGTACTGTAATTAACTTTCACACTACCCCCAATTGTGTCCTCACATCCAATTAAAATTGGCAAGCACCCATATATTTCTGGGCTGCTGATCCATTTTTTTTCCACTATAACATTGTCTTTTCCCCTTGAAGTAAACCTAGTAAGACCTTTTTACTCTGTTAGGATTACCTAAATGAACACAGAAAGAACACTCAGAGTAAATAAAAGACTCTACCTGGCAAGGGAAAAATAAAATGAAAAGAAATAACTGCAATTATACATGAAAGGATGGAAAAATTGGAAGCTCTTTTCCATTTCCTAGCAGAATAAAACCCTGAATAAACTGGAGAAGGGAGGCCAGAGCCCTCTGCCAGGGAAGCTCTTCTACCATAGATGGCTAGATTAAATAGTGAGTGGGGCTTGGATATTGCTACAAAATCGCAGAAAGATCTACATGTGGTTTCAGTCACAAACACAAAAGTTTCTTAAGCTCAATAAACAGAATTTTATTTCAAAACAATGAAAGTATACATATAAAAACAATTCCTAATTCTATATCAGAATGTTTTGAGCAGTGTGTGGCCATACTGGCAAGTATATCTGCAGTGTGGGAACTACATGTACAATACTGACACTAAAATTATTGTCATTGTTGGAAGAACAGTAATTCTCTCAGTAAAAAATGTCAGAAAATTACTGTCTGGTATTAACTGTAAAACTGCATTTCTTTTAGTTGTTGAAATTATGAAATTAGGGGCCTTCATCATATGCCTTTCTGTTATATGAATTAATTTATAGTCATTAATGTAGATTAGTTTTTAAATTCAAAATCCACAGAGAATGCTGTTTTTTACCTTAGATGTTAGAGGCTGCTAATTGCTGCAGAATAAAAATCCATGTGAAAAATTGGGAACATTAACAATTACTCATTTATCTAATTTTTTGCCAGATTTTATCCTTCTGCTTTGTAGAAAAAGCAATTCATTTTTTATCAAACAGCCAAGGATCTTTAGTCTTGTGGTAATGCGACATAGTCACAAGATTCATCAGATTGTCAGGCCTGTGAACCTTAGCTGCATTCAAAGAACATTTAATAATTCAAAAAGGAAATTTCCTGTATCTTTGCAGCAAAAGATGAGGTCCCTACTATTAAAGAAGTATTCAGTATGTGAAAGATTGAGTTTGAAATATCCCCTATTTAAACATTAATTGGATCAAAGCTACAAATAATTTTATTTTAATTTCTTCTACCAGTTACAATATGGAATCATATTTCTAACTATATCTTTTATTTTATACATGCTAAGTTTTTAGAAAATTTTCTGCATGTATCAGATAATCTTGCCAGTACATTAAGCAGCACGTTTCAGCCTCAGCTGCTTTTTGACACAAGAAATTGATAGTTGTTAGCACCTTCCTGCATTCCACTATCAATTATGCAGACGTGTTTTCCCAAAACAAAGCCAGTCACAGAGCATAATTTGTGAGATAGGAATAATTTCAGACAGAATCAGCGGCCTGCTATAAATAAAACACTTTTTTGACAGCGCTGTGATCAGTGCTAGACTAAAAATGCTTTAAAGCAATGGAGTACCCTGCACTCCTTGCCTCAGATGAAGGTGGTGTGACTGGGTCTGTGCTTTCATGAGCCTGTGGCAAATGGTGTGCTCTGAGTGTCAGAAGCTGAGAAGGAGAAAGTGAATAAGGTTTAGCTATGAATATCTGCAGAAGAAATCATGGTTTTCTGAGAGGGAAGTTTTAGTTATTTTCACTAATATGCATAGGTATCTGGGAGTTGAACTCTCTTAAACTAGAATAAACGTGGAATAAGTGAATATGCCACTTTTGGTGAAATACTTCTGTTATTGGTGCTGCAAGTACTTTGTCAATTTATGTCCCCTCAGGTATTCTTTTCTAACACAGCGTGGAAGTAGCTTGCCTGTTACACTTCAGAGGAGATACATGGGTTGTCCATGTCAGGTTTGCTCAGTGCTGGAGAAGACAGTAACAGGGGACAAAGCTGGATGAGTCACTCCCATGGCCTGCAGGTCCTTCCCAGCTGCCCTTTCTCCTATGGGAGTTTTCTTCATGTGACTGGAAGCACATCTGCCACGGGATCAAAACACAGACACTTTAATCATGAGGCAGGTGGGCTGCAGGGGAGCTGGTGGTGAGCCAGTGGGTGTTTGTGTGTCCTGGCCCACGCTGAGATGAATACCTGCTTTATAATAAATGCCTGGAAGTCTGTAATGTGACATGGAGAAATGGAAGTGTCTGCCCTGCATGGTTCATCCAGGTCACATGGAGCTTGCTTTCCAAGGGATAAGCATCCCTTAACCTCAGCTGGAGAACACATTGCAGCCCCAAATAATCTTCTGCCAAAACTGGATGTGTTTTTCAAACATCAGAGGTACTGTGAATTCTTCAAAAGCCTTGGCACAGCTGTAGCAAACTACTTAATTTCTTTTATGGCTTATTACCTCTTTGAGCATGAAGATACTAATTAATGTTTGGCACATTCATTCTTTTGCTTCCCAGTGTGCTAGTAGTACCTTTTCCCCCTCCAAATTCACAAAAACCATGCATATTCCTGTCTTCCATTAACTTCATTGTTCTAGTACTTGAGAATGACCACAGACCTTTATTTTTTGAAGTGTTCACTGTTCAGTTGCTCTTAGAGAAATAAATAAAGGTCTAATTAGATTTTTCTAAGAGATAAGACACAATAAAAAAGGGACAATGTGGTTAAAGACAATGCAGGGATATGAATGTTTATCCTGGTGACTGTGTTACAATGTAAAAATAGCTGGCTACACTTAAACCAGCTGCAGGAGCATGGAGCTCTGTGACATCAATTAGTTCACTTTCCTAATGAGCTTGCATTGCTGTAGTACCTGCCTCACTTTATTTCAAGGCCAGCTTTAGTTTGCCTTCCTGGAGAGTGGAAACTGAAAGCAGCAGCAAGAAAAGATGCTGTAACATGGTTCTAAGCCAAAAAGAAATCCACTTTTGACTCTGGCCTATTCTAACTGCTCATTAAGTTCAAGCAGTTTCCACTTCATGGCCCATACTTGAGTACTTGATAATCAGCTCTGTGACCAAGGTAGGTAATTACTGAAGCAGTGACTTTAGGGTTGAAGTTTTTTAATTCCTGTGAATATTTTTTGCAGTGAAATATTCTACTGCATATAGAATTTTGGCATGGCCATATTAAATTTTCTCTCACAAATTTTCTTTCACATATTTTTAGGATCACTCCTAGTACTTTCAGGAGTTTATGAAAGATTACAGTCTCCTTTATTTCAGCAAAATGAAGCAACATTTAGTAGACACAGGAAATAACCAATCAATCAATCAATCAATCAATCAATCCAGCTTCTGTTCTTGAAATATAGGTAACTGTTCAGTAGGTTTATTTGTGTTTATATGTATCATTACCACTCTCTTCTGTAAGCAGTAGGAGCTATCAGTGGTATTCTTGTGTAACACTGGCTGTATATTCTTTATCATTCCTGTTAAATTCAGAGATTTAACAGAGTACAGCATTTAACTTACACTAAACCTAAAAAAATTGTTAGCTAAAAATGTCTATTTCAAATTATGCTAAATGACTATGAATTTCTGACATTAATAACGAAGTTTTGAATATAAGTAATACCTTGCTTTAAAATCCATGGGTCATGTCATAGCTGCAGGCAGCACACGGGCAGCTACAGTGCTCTATTCCTTTAATTGCTTTCATTAAATATTTCTTAAATTAATTTGAAATATTTTATAATATATTGAAGTTAAGAGGTGAATATGGATGACCTTGTACCAGTAGTTTCATAGTAAATGAACTTAAAGTCATCCATAGCAAAACATAGACAATTTTGATTTATACTGATAAAACAACTCCTTCCATTATCAAAGATAAAGCAGGGTGACAAGCCAGGAAGTCAATATTGATTTACCAGTATATGACAATAACAAGAAAACAATTTTTAAAAGATTGATGTTATGAGTCATTCTGTGTTTAAAGGCATTCCTGATCATAAAAGTTGAAAGAAATTGTTATTTTTAAATTAAAAAAAGATTCTTCACATTTTCTCAAGACTGTTTTGATGTAGCCAAATATTTATTTCCTCCCACAGATTTAAATATTAGAATTTAATAGCTTCTTCTTTTTGATAAACACCATTAGACTCTTTCACAGAAGTAATTTATCACTGTATATTTAAACCATGAGTCAGGAAGTCCCATAGGAGAAGTGAACCTTTCTAATGGGATACTTCTTGTCCATTTTTTGTTTGTCTGATATTCTGTATATCCAAATTTAGCATAATAAGATTTAAATTCACACCACAGATGCATTATGAAAGTACATACATGTATGTTTATATTGGGCACACAAGTGTTTTGGGACATCCTCCAGTAATTTCATTTTTGAGTTACACTATAGATATAGGTTTAGCCAGATGTCTAAATCATCCACATCCTGTCACATAGGATAATCTACAAGAGTAGTTCTAATTAACTGATTATAATGCAAACACTGTTTTCAGAAATTTTCACATTAGACATAATTTCCTAAAATGCAATTATTTTTCCATTGTCTATTGCATAAAATACATCAACCATACTGCTTAGCTTTGCTTAGTTGGTATAGCCATAAGCCATAATTAAATCTTTGATTATTTTCATGACTATACAAAGTATTTTCCTTGATGAATCCTTTGAAATGTACTTAAATGAATAACTAATTTTCCTAGAAAAAGTAGTTCTTGCCTTTTCCAAAATAGCAACAATTTTAACCCTTTAAGAAATCATAAGAAAGAATTTCAGCCTTTGACTTCAAGCATGAAAAAATAAGTAGTGTTATGAGAAGGTACAGAGTCAACTGATAAGCAAAATAGACCTGCTCTGTTCAAAATAAGACAACCTGAACTTGGTTAGAAGGAAAGTAGTACCCAGGAAGGAGGAGTAGAGAATGGAACGGATGAAAAGTGCTCAGTTCCTTCATTTGTTTTAAATAGGAGGGAAAATGGGTGTGGAACATTGCTGCAGTCAGGAGGAATTTAGCCACAGATAGTACAAATGTGGTCATGATTTTTCCTTTTTTAAGGAGGGATTCGGAATCTGGAGGATTACAGACTGGGCTGTAAATGCTTTTGTCACATAGATTTCTTCAGAAATTAGATTTCATTACATATGCCTTCTGTCTTGATCATTTGCACACACACAGACACAGATGCAAGGCTCTGGGAAGTAAAAAACCAGCATAATTTGCCTTTGAGTCTTCTGTGCCATTTCTATATCTGATTCATTTGCTAAACTGCAGAACACTTACTGCCTTCCTGAATATTCCTAGGTTCTTCCTACCAGGCATAACAGCAGAAAGTTTCTTTCACATTTTTGCCTGTGGGTCTGCAGCATAGTTGTATAACACAGCAAAGCATAATTCAACATTTTGGTGAACTGTTTTGTATTTCAAGACTTTTAGTATGGATAAAAGGAATATTAAAAAGAAGTAACTTTGGTAAAGTAAAAAAAAAGGACTCTGCAGTGATTTGGAATTCTAGAGTAGAGAATTAGTCTTCCAAACAGAATCCAGTTCACTGGGGACAAGGAATCTATGGACTCTGATTTCAGCTGTTCAGAATTTTCAACTGACTTAGCAAAATCTTCTTGAGACAAGTCAGTTCTTCCTCTTAAAAGGCTTTGCTGCCACACTGTGGAAAAAATATTTATTCTGTTTTAACTACTATTACAAATAACACATCAGCTGTGTTCCTATCTCTCCCATGCTGTCAGCCCACCCCTCAAAAAAACCAGCCAAAGAACTGTAAAATAAAAATACCATGGTGGGATAGTTAACAATCTAGTTTCAGTTTCAGCTTTGACCTTAGCTGCATATTCTGAGTCAGGAAAACAACGGTAATAACATGAAGAACATTATTTTAATGAAGGACTGATAGAAATCAACAGAAGGATTCCTCCTATTTAAAAATGACAGGTCCAGAAAAACAATTCTACAAAAGAAGATACATCCAAAGTCACTGTCATTGCAGATATTAATAAGCTAAAAAAAAAGCACAACCAAAAGAAATTTTCAGATATGACTGTTGAATTCATATTTCTAGGGTTTTTT
This sequence comes from Falcunculus frontatus, assembly GCA_013398115.1. Classification (NCBI taxonomy): domain Eukaryota; kingdom Metazoa; phylum Chordata; class Aves; order Passeriformes; genus Falcunculus; species Falcunculus frontatus. The sequence goes on from VZRV01003183.1 coordinate 1,244,416, forward strand.
TCAGTCTGGATTGATTTCTGCTTTTAATGAGCCAAGACACATATTTCTCTATGAGCAATGTAAAGCATGTCTGAAAGGCATGCATTTGCCATGGGTTGTATTGGTTTTTCTTTTTTTTTTTGGTTTGGGTTTTTTTTGGGTGTTTTTTTGTTTGGTTTGGTTTTTTGTTTGGTTTTGTTTTGGTGCTTTTGTTTGTTTTGGGGGTTTTTGTTGTTGTTTTGGGTTTTTGTGGGTTTTTTGGGGGAGGGTTGGTAATTTTTTTTTCTCATTTTATTTTCTTGACTGTCATTTCATTTTCAAAATTTTAATTAAATGCACAGAATGCTAGCCTGGTGTAATGCACCAGGGTAGTGCTTGATACAGATTTCATTACAAAAGGCACTCAAGACTCATAAAGTGTTGAATGAAAATGCCATTTATTGGTGCTAATACTAGAAGGGGAAAGAGCATAGTATAGATACTCTTGCAACTCTTCAGATGGACTGATGGGCAAAATTCACCACATCAGTGATGCCTTAAGCGCTTGGATAGAATTTTTCTAGCTGGGAGCAATTCCACGCATCATTTCTACTGGCAGCAAACATTCACGTGAGAACGTGCTGCTTCACACCAAGATAGGCATAAGCACAGGCAGGTGGTGTAATTCCTGGTGCCAGGGGGGAGCTGCCTGCAGGCTCCTGGGTATGATCAGCTGGCAGAGCGTGTGCTCTGGCCCGTGCTGTGTGGGGGGTGGAACATCCCTGCCCCCTGCTCAGGTCACCCAGTACCATCATCTTCTCCGTGGGCAGGGTTCTCCCATTAGCACACCTCCCATTAGCACACACTTGGAAGCTGGGAGGCAAGCACTAAGTCATTTTGCAGTCTGGCTTAAGATGTTCTCTGTTTTCCTGATTTAAAAACAGTATCTTCATTTTATGTGGAAAGCTGATGGAGCAAAATATGTGACAGGACCTTAGGCAGTGCAGCAACTCCTGCCATGAATAACTATTAGACTTTAAACTTATGAAAAAAAGATTGTTCTCAACACATTTTTCTTGTTGCCCTTATCACAGCTTTCATTTCACACGTTTTTAATGCTTTACTTTCTAGAGATATTATTTTCTGTTTTCTAGTTTCTTTTATAGTCATTTTTTAAATTGAACTTTCTGGCTTAGCAAAAGAGGAGGGGAGGAGTGCACTTCAGGCTATATGGTGTTCTTCAGTGCATGACATGAAAATGGAAATTAATAAAGAATAGCTTTCAGGCTTCCAGCAAGGATTGGCTCCATTAATCATAGGCTGAGACACAGTAAACAGGTGAAACTGAAGATGACACTGTTGAGTTGTATTAATTCATAGCACTTTTGAGACATCGGTATCTACACTGTTCCTAGGAGTTCTTAATAGAGGCATTAAATACATGAAAACACAGAAGAATAATACAAAATCATGATGTGGTTTTGGATTATAAAATATGACATAAATGTCTGGATTCTCAAACCTGGTAAATCTAGGTACATTGTAAACACTTTGGTAAAGAAAGAGATAAACATACAATTAAATAACTGGGGTTTCATACTCTTAAATAATAATGTAATTTATTTCTGAGATCGGAAATGTTGGAACCGGATCTGAACACTTAAATTAAAAAATCTCATAGCTGATTAAAATGATATTTTTAAAAATACCCATCCTACCTCATTTTTCTTTCCTTTCTTTTTTTTTTTTTAACTAGAATTTTCACAAAGCTCATTGGTGTCCATGTTTAAAAATAGAATAAGTTTAACGATCTCCCTAAGGAAATAAACGTAAGAATAATTAGAATATTCAATGTGTAATTAGAATATTCAATGCAAGTTACCTGTGAGTGTTTGTATGGCTGCATATTCCAGCTCTACACTTTGCTTAGTTCAGCTTTTTTTTTTTTTAAACTTCCTTGATTTATTCCACTCCCTCACCAAATGAATTGCCAGAGATGTTAATTGTGTTGTACTCCGATTTTGCTTGAATAACTGGAAACTCGCTTGCAAGACGTATAGCAGCATGAGGAGAATATTGATGGGGTTTGGTGTTTTTCTTTCTTGGAGAAGGTTCCATTTATCTCTAATATGGCAAAATTCTGTTGGCACATGCTCTGTTATTCACTCCTGTCTGCCATTGCTGTGTTCCCTTTTTTTGGCCTGAAGACTGCCATTACCCAGTGTTTTTTGGAAGCACAGGAGGTGATGACTAGAGAGAATTTTACACAATCAACAAGATCCTAGGAGGGAAGAGCCTGAGAATATTGAGAATATTTGCATCTGAAATATATCTGGACTGACTTTGAGAGCAGCAAGAAAGGTATTAATCATCTATATTAATCAGCATAATCAATACCGTGCTTAATTTCTCATTCCACTTTCTTGAAATTAAGCTGTGCTGAGTACATTAAACAAACTGTGATTAAAGAACCAATTAAAATCACATTTAATACAAGTGATTAAATTCATGCTATACCAAAAATGCACACTTTAATGCTCTGTTTAAAAACTTAACGTTGGTGCAGTTTTGGGACAGTAGTACAGAGCTGTGGAAAGGATGGAAGAGTGCATTAAAGTTCAACAGTAGATAAATTTTTTCTGAGGAATTTAACATAAATAGAACTTCATCTTACAGTTGAATTGGGAACTTATGCAAATTTGTGACAAACTTCTTAACATGGATTTGGGTGTTTTATAAAACATGTGCATTCCTTCCTACTGCTTTCCCCATCAATTTTACAGCCTGATCATTCCTTTTGTTTGTATCAGAAAGTCTGTGGGTCCTGAGGTGAAGATCAGCATAATCGCCAGTCACAATCACTGACTGAACCTGGAGTATGTAGCTGAGCTGTTAGAGCTTAAAAGAATGTAGTTGATGTTTGCAAGAGTGCTAATCATACTTCTTTCAGCAGTACCTGGGAGCTAAGAGCAGGATTCAGCCTTTGCAGGTAAAGAGAAACTGGGGAAAGAGCTACCAGTATAAACAGGCAAAGAGACAAGAAAAGCAATCTGTTGGCTTGCAAAAAATCTCACTTTTTTTTTCTTGGTTCTCAGAGTTTTGGAGGTGATATCTTTATCCTGTCTCGGGCTCATGGGAGTTAAAATTCAGTGTTGTCTGTATAAAAGAGATGGAAATTATCTTAAAAATGTAGAATTCCAAGGGCAATATAAAATGAAAATTGTGCATAATCCTTTTCCTCATGGAAAGAAAAATGCCCACTGATTAAAGCAAAAAGCCTTTATGAAGTATTAGTATTTCATTCATTGGTTAAATTGGTCCTATCATCATCATTCTGAATCACATTTTCAGAACATAAGATTTTACGTTATAGCTATAAACATGACTGTTTCTTCTTTTTCTGTTCTTTTTGTATGCCTTATTTCTGCCCTTCACAAATTCCTAATAGTAATGTTTAAATTTCTCTGGATCATAAACACTGCCTGTACCTCAAGTATAACTTTTAGATTTTATAACTATTTTCAAAGTGGGAAAAAACTTATATAGGGAATAAAATCCTAAGAGGTGGATCCTAAGAAGTCCAGAGTAGACATAGTCTACTACATAGTTCACAGTCTGATTCTGTAAAGTTCATAATGACATAAAATATGAAAAACTACTGATTATTTGTAAACCCCCTCCAAAAGTACTTAATTGCTCTTTATGGACTTTAAACAAAAAAACAAACAAATCTCAACAAACCAACCCCAAAACATGTTGGTAGAAATACCTTAGAAAAACTAAGAAAAGCTCTTTTGGAGCAGTTAGGTGGCTAATGGCAGCCAGAAATAATGAAAAATCAAGAGCTGCTACAACAGAAGCTCACATCCAGAACAATCCATTTCATGTCCTTTGGGAAAGACAAAACAGAAAGACATCAGAGAAGTTAGCTGGGTGTTTTTCCCCCTAACCAACCTGCAACTGGAAAGTTTAATTATTTTTCTGAGAAAAACTTTGTAAGATATTCAACCAGCTGGTTTAGTCAAACCTTCCAACATGGACCTTAACTTATTGTTTTACATTTCCCTGTGAACTTTTACAGAGTTATCCAGGCAGATAATATGAAATAGTAGTACATCTTGATTTGCTTTTTGCATAATATTTTCACATACTGTCTTAGGATGAATCTATAATGCTCATTTGATTTAAATAAACTGTAGGTGAATTTGATTAGCCCAGGAGCTGATGCTGGGTAGTAAATAACTGCTCTGCATATCACAGGTCCTGATTGTTTTTTGGGTTTTTTCTGGTTTTTTTTAAGGAGTAGGGAAGCTTCTGTTACTGAATGAGGCACAAACTTTTTCAGTCAAAAAAACCACAAGCTATCAAGCAGCAAAAATATGTCAGGGTAAAATTCTTGAATTATATGTGATCTTTTCAGGAAAAGAAAGATTTTTTTTTTCTTCCATTCCTCACTGAAGTGTTGCTTTTAAGTTTTTTTTTCATCAGCTGTAGTGTTGTTTTTATTCCTTCTCACATGCAGATGTTCCTTTGCTCTGCAGTAATTATCAGTGTGTCAGTGCTTGCTGATGCATTTATTGCTTCCTTCTGCACAAATTTCCCAAAAGAATTTGCTATATTGGGAAAACAGCTGCTTCTCCCTGCTTCTGTTTGCATTTCATCTAATTTCAATGCATGGCCAGTCTCACACTAAAGTTTCTTTAGCAGAAATAAAAACCTATACCAAGTTTAGTTGTACATCAGTTCTGTGGAGCATGTTTAATGTATAATCCATCGCTAAACCAAGAGCTTCAAAATAGTGAGGAGCAAGGTAATGGCATCGCTTCAGAGTTCTGGAGTGCATTTCATTTTGTTTTAAAAAATCTATTTTTCTGTGACGGTCTAAGTAACTTAAAAATCATCAGGCATTTCCCCCCTCTGGTCTATGATTTGAGGGTGATTTTTTTTTTTCCTGCAAAGTAATTTTAATAATTACGCGTGTTGTAGAGCAGTACTTTTAAAGATGAAAGCCAGAAATGCTTAGACCTTGCCATGAATTACTCGGTTGGAAAGCAAGGTCCTGAGGAGGAAATTTTCTGGCATTTTTTTCTTATTTCTTCTGTCATAATTCTCACACTCACCTTGAAAAAAGCACACCGCATCAGTAATAACTACCACAAGTTCAGCTAGGTGGAGATTTCTTTCTGCTAGGGTGATGGGACCTGTGCATTTTACATCTACCGATTTCCTTTATTAAATAATTGATCAAGGTTTATTATTTCTAATGGGTTTACTTCTTAGAATTGATGGAGCTCGGTTAGTTTTCCTGAGAGTTATGAACTCTCAGCTCCACAGAAATTATGGGAAAAGGAATTGCTGGATTTTCTTTTTAAGAAGCATCAAAGGACAAGGATTTGAGTATCAGTAAATTTCAGTTTTGTGAGCTCATATGAAATTCAGGAAGGAAAGTTTTGAAAATATTAATTTTTTAAAACTCTGTTTTTCCCCAGAAACTTTTAGCAGGAAGGAATGGATTCCACATTTTTCTATCCAATGCTACATCATGATCTGTTCCTCTTTACTTAATTTTAGCATATGCTACACTTTATCCAGGCTACTACAATATAAACAGCTTTTTCTATTTATATTTTCAGAATACTTGAACTCATATATGAAGAAGTGTGCAGGTAATGGTGCATGAATTAATTCAGATGCTGAGGATGTTTTGTTGTGTTCTATTCAAGCTCTCCCACTAAAACATGCCTCGTATTCCTGACTGTGGATATTGAGCTAGAAAATCTGAAGAGCCCAGCATATTCACATTGTAAAGAGATGTGTGCTTACAGAAGGCAGGTGGCAATAAGCGTTACCTTTGGGTTTATTTTCATAATGCCATCTCATTTTCTATACACTCTGATAGATGATCGCTTGTGCAGTAAATGAGTATCAAGAAACAGAGCTGTGGGACAACAGGTGAAGATGAGCGTTACAATTAGGACCTTTACTGGTTTATTAAATAGGGGAGATGCAGTGGAGGTGTCAACCTGTTTCCATGTCGTGTGGAAGCATATAAGCATTATCTGCAACTTTGCAGATTATTTTAGTTTATGAATACATATGCATATATGTGATGGTTGTATCAAATTAGACTTTGAAATTCTTTGCGACATATAATTATTATTTTTAATCAAATGATTGTTTAGGTTTCATGGTAAGATTTTTTGAGGATAAGCAAATAAAACAGATATCTGCAGAGGATTTTGAAATGCCAACTACTTAGACTTAAGAGCAAAATATTCCACTGTATTAAGTAAATCATTTGCAATAATTTTCCTCCTCCCCATCAAGGTCCAGCGTAGAGAAAGTTGACTCCATGATAGTGCTTAGATTTTGCTAGTAGTTTTAGGAAGCTATGATTGTGGGTTTAAGGCTTCTCATTGAGCAAGGAGATTTCCTCAGTTTTGACTTTGCTGTTTATAAAGTCATAACTACTAGGAAATAGCAGCAAAACTGACTTCAGCAAGGACACTCTAGCAGGGAATTACAGACACAGTCACAGCTGCCAGGGCTCTGGTTCCAGGCAATCAGATGTCCTTGTCACACTGTTCTTCATGACCAGCAGTTTGGGTTGGACTATTCATCATGCCTGCAGCAGTAAATACTCTTGTTATATCACAGAAAGATGGCAAAACTTTCATTTAAAAGGCAGAAGGTAGAGCAAAGAAAAAGGGAAACTTTAAAATGAAGTTATTCCAGAGAGTGTTTTCCAGGTCAGATACTGAAATGTTTCCAAGTATGTTCATCAATATATAGGCTGAAGTTTTGTACATGTGCCTGTATGTGTGTGGCCAAAGAGGGGATGATTCGGGAAGAACTCTAGTGAGGAGAGTGCATAGGGCACTTGCCCTTTTTCTGATTTATAGCAACTCAGCAGCTATCACAGTATGAGAAAATAATTACTGGAACAGGAAAGATTCTGTTGTGTGTTAGGACTTTACCTCCCAAGGACACAGTTTTCCCAGAGCCATGTTTCAAAGAGAAAATAATCTACAAAACATCAGGTTTTCAGAAGATTTACAAGCACAGCTACATTTAGGTCACATTCAACAGTGTTCCCTCTGTTGAAGAGGATTCTCGGGTATCTATAGTGGCTTCTACTGATATCTGAGTGCAGGTATTGTCTTCCCCCTGCTCTTAAAGTGTTTTTTAAAAATATGAAGACTTTAATGATTTCCATCCTTTTTAGTAGTTTTAGCCTGGTTTTTTTTTTTTTTGTTTTTTTTTTTCTTCCAACAGTTGTTTTTACGTTTATAATCTTTGCTACTGTGCAGCTAAATGGATCAAAAACTACTAAAGCATTTGCAGAATTTCTTAAGAGATGAAAAGGTTGTGCTATGATAAAGTAGGTTTCAGTATTATACACTTCTGGAAAATTTAGGTTAAATGAAAGACAAACGATCAGAATTTTCTCTTTTCCTGTTTAAGCAACATGGCTGCCTTTTAGGACTTGGTGTTTCAGAAGTGTGTTTCACTAATAATTTGTCAGCAGAAAACTGAGACTGTGACATGAATCACCTCAAAATGAATAGGAATCTAAGATAGGTTTCTCAGTAATAAATTAATACAAGAAACTGTGGCTTGAATAATTGAAGTACAGGAAAACATGTTCACTAAATAGTGGTATAGGCACAGAAGGAATGAATCCTAAAATAGCTGATATTCAATTCTCTTGAAATACCACATCTTGTAAATTCATTGCTGAATGCAAAAGGATGGAGGGAAAGGATGAGAAAGGAGTATTTCCCTGTCTTATAATATGTAACAATACAATCTTTGTAGTAAAAATCAAACTTTGCATGTAACTACAACAGTAAACATAACTTCCAAAGAATTTTGGATGTTGTACTGTCAAGTCTTTAATGGCATCTGAGCTCAGTTGCTGGCCAGAATGGCTTCATGATGGCAATATCAGCCCTCCTACGCTACACAGCAGTACCTGACTGACCTTGATCAGACTTGGGTTCATGATCATATTATGTCAGTTTAGCCAGACAATCTGGATTTAGACTGGTATGTTTTCTCAGTCACCCTTATGCTACCTGGGAGGATAAACGAAATCTGTTGTGATGAAACCCAAGAGTGATGGGGGCATATGACCTAACCTTACAGATGAGAGTGTCAATTCAATCTGCCAGATTTAACTTTTTTTTTCTATAAATGGATTAACAAAAAAGGCAGTCTTGACAAACGTCAAGAGATTGTTAACATTATATTTTGCATCAGTCTAATTATCTTAAAATACATTATTACTCAAGTCAATGAAAACCCGTCAAAACATATATGACGAAAAAAGTAGAATACTGAGTAAAGAAATATAAGGATCCTTTTTTCACTAGGGGAAAAAAAAAAGATTAAAAAGATTAAAGCATGATGCTCCTTTAGCTCAGCACCCATAGTCTTTGAAGTGACTAATAATACTTCAAAACTATTCAATATTTTTCCCAAACTCCTCTAACTTAAAGGCTCTCATACAGTATTCCCGGCCTCAGAATCAAATCTTTCCTCTTTGTTCCAAACAAGCACTTCGTGCCAGGTCTTCAGTCTATTTCTTGAATTTGTGTCAGTTCTTACTCCTCTCACATGCATTTTAAAACTTGCAATCCTGGGAGGATGTTCCTCTCAAAATAAATGCTGCGGATCTGGCTTTCAACAGCTACACTGCCACACTGCTCATTTGTCATTATTATATTTTTGTTAGCCAGACAGATGAGTCAAAATTTATATACCTAAACAGACCTACAGAAACAAAAGTGGCTAAATGTATGTGAAGGCAGTATTTTATGAGCTCTGTGCCTGCAGAGAAACCAGGAGAAATTTTGGCATTTGCTGTAACAAGGCTGTATTATATCTTTTACCAACCAGTCTAAGTAATCCTTAAGACCTTAGTTCTAGGAATCATTTTTTGCAACCTCTTAAACTCAGTGCCTGACCAAAGAGTGAAAACAAGTGTTTTCTCTTTTTTTTAAACTGGAAGCAATAAATTTAGTATCAAATCTTCTACTGAGAAAGAACTTAAGCCTTACACATTTTTATAGTGATGCCTGATTTTCCATAAATTTAAATATACTTTTCAACTAGCTTTTTTTAATGGGTAATAGGAAAAATAAAAAAACAGTTGCTTAATTTTATGCCAAGTTTAAGTATTTACCAAGAACAGTCTCTGAATGAAAGTGATGATAGTTTGAAATGATAAGAAGGTGACATGACTTTCATCAGAATCTCTGTATCTTGTCAGATATCAGTCAGCATAAATGCACATTCCAAATAGGAATACTGCTATTTCTAATATTATCATAATCTAAATCCACCCTTCACTTCTTCAAAACTATTAAAAATCTATGGTGCTTGGTTCAATGATTATTATCCACATTTTTCATCTATCAATATATTAAATAGATTTTTATCTCTGTAACTCTGCCATGCTTTTCAGGTCACTGAATATCTCAGAGTTAAAATATACTTGAGCCATTTTAGCTTTCATTTTTCACTCTGATTTTATCCTCATTTAAATTGTTTCCATTAGTGTTCACAGCTGCACTGCAAAAAAAGATAAAGTTGGCATCATTAAGCAAAGATGTAGTAACTTGCCCTACATAAGTGTAGAAATGGAGAAAGGCAAAACCTGAAAAATACAAAGTACCATTGATATCTAAGCCTATGGTTTTCATATAAAAAGTTGTAGTTGGTTTTGGACAAATAGAAAAGTAGCTATAATTAAAAAAAGAAAATCTCTTTAATTTATATTTTGGAATCTTGTGACTTTACCCAGTATTAAATTATTGCACTAATATGATAGATTCATTTATGTAGAAAAAGGGTTCATAAAGTCATTCAGGGCTTCACCAGAATGAAAGGTCACCAAGCTGTCTGTGGAAGACCCTGTGCACAGTAAAGTTATGGAGCAGTGACATTCAGTGGTTTCAAATATCTGGTTGGATCAGCTTTGAACTGATGAACTGTGAGCTCTGGTGAGTAAAGGAACGCTGGCTAATGGGTACAGCGCTTGTAATGAGAAGAAGCCTCTGCCTTAAATCTATGGGTAAATGAGGTGTTCCTCATTCCTCAAGTTTGATAAAGAGAAATAAGCCATAGTAGGACAGTACAGATGGCTGGCCAGGCACCCAACTAGTAGAGCCCCTGGAAAAATCCACACAGGTGGGTGTCCAAAATACAAGGACTGAAAACTGGATATTCTAGAGTAGGTCATGGTTTAACCCCAGCTGGCAATTAAGTACCACACAGCAGCTCACTCCCTCCCTCTCAGCCTTCCCCTGTGCAAAGGAGAGCCAGGGAGAAAAATAAAACTTGTGGGTTGAATTGAGAACAGCTGAATAATAGAAACAAAATAAAATGTTAATAATTAAGATAATAACAACAACAATTAAAAATATTAATAATAATAATTGTAAAGAAAATGTGAGACAGAGAGGTATAACACCCAAGAGAAGTGATGCACAGTACTACTGCTCACAACTCACTGACTGATGCCCAGCCCATCCCTCAGCAGTGATCAGGCCCCTTTCCAGCTAACTCCCAGCAGTTTATATATATTGAGCATGGTATTCCGTGGAATGGAATATCTCTCTGGCCAGTTCGAGTCAGCTCTCCTGGCCATGATCCCTCATGTGCCTTCATGTGCACCTGTGAGCTGGAAGAGCAGGAGACACTGAAAAGTCTTTGATTTAGAGTAAGCTCAACTTAGCAAAAACTAAAAGATCAGTGTGTTATTGACATTATTCTCATACTCAATCCAAAACCCAGCACAGCACCAGATAAAAGAAAATTAGCTTTATCTCAGCTGAAATCATGACAGAAGGAAAGGCAAAATTTGACCCAAACATTAAAAGATTGCATTCTAGAAGTCTTCAAGCTGTCACTGAACATATTTACCTGATAGTGGCAGGCATTCAGGTCACAGCTTAAGCCTTAGAATGAGATCTAGATGAGTCATGATCTTAGCATTTTATGTGAAGTAGTCCGTGAACCTTCATGGAGACTGACAGTGCGAAAATAGGAAAATCACAGCCTGACATGAACTGCAGGTAAGCACTGAACTGTGTGAAAGAAGGGTTCACTTTCTTCTTTATTCATCCAGAACATGATATGCCTAAGCTGAGCTAATGAAATAGCAAATGCCTCAATATGAGACAAATGAAAAGAATGAGAACCATGTTTTTTCTTTTCATAGAAGTTAAAATAGCCTCACACAGACTTTGTGATAGCAGCTCAGACATTGTACCGACACCAGCAAGTCAGATGAGATTAAAATTAAATAACGAATGAGAATGAGAAGCAGCGTAGCAGAGCCATTCAACATGACAGAAGTGCAGCATTTGAAGAAATGACACGCTTGAGTGATCCAGCAAATAACACTATCTGCTGGCAGTCAGCTGCACCACTCAGTGGAGTTTGTGCTTTTGGTAATGAGTTTCCTTGGTGATTCATTGGCAGGTGATCCACAGAGGGAAATGTGGAAGAATAGCATACTGTTCTGAGAAGCAGGTGCTATCCTGCAGTGATAAACACTGCTTCAGGATTGTAATAATGGTATAGAAGCATTGGCAGACAGAAAAGACTTTCACAGCTCCAAAGGCATTGAAATATGGTAATTTTAGAAACAAGATTTTTTACAAACTTTCAAACCACATGGAGCATCATACGTTTTACAACATCTGCTTGTCAGTTTAAAGAGAAATAGTAAATTTGTACGGCAGAATAATTTTGCAAAGTTTGCAGGGACTGTGTGCAAATGGAAAGAGAGATATTCTGGAATCCTTAGAATACCCACAAAGAGAAGTTTGAACAGGCTTCACGTTTTAGGTTGAAAAAAATAAAAGAGAGGTAGATGGTTTTGAAATTATCAGTTGTCATGTTCTGATCACACCCTGACTGATGGTGCTCACCAGCTCTGGTCACTCTTTTAAGTGAAATCTGTTTAACCTTTTTTCCTATAGAAATAAAATGTCTAGTATTTTTACACTGCTCATCTCTAATTGGATGCATGTGTGCACTGTGTGGGGCATATCTTTGACTTGATAATATTCAAAAAAATATAATTTCATTCACATTTGGTGGAGGTTGAATTCCTCAAAGGTTACATTTCCACCTGCTTAAGGAAAATTAAGGATTGGTGGTGGGAAGAAGGCTGTACAGAGAGAAAAGCCATGAGAAAGAAAATCAATAAATATCACCCAAGAATGTCCAAGCAAAACTCTCATATTTCTTGACATTTTTCTTACTATCTTGAGCTGTGTTTTTCTTGATTAGTACTCATTTATTTATACTCCAAATGAACATACTTGAGCACTTTTAACTGAGAATTTTTACTTATCTGGGTTGATTGTTGATATTGAGTACTTGATTCTATTTGTGCATACAATTGTTTTATAACAGACGTGCAAGACTTAACAATGTATAAATAACCCAAGTAGTCAGGAAAATAATTGTCAGTGCTCAGTCTCTGATAGAAAATTCTAAGTATTTCACTAAATATTTCAGATGAATTAAGACTTCTAATATTTTGTTTTGTTTTTACTTGTTCATTCAATGTGGTTGGTACAAAATAGCAAGGGGATGGTTTTCAATATCCCTTCTCTTTTTAAGATAATAATAATAGCAATAATAATAATCATAATCCAATCTTTTCTGTATGAATAGGGGTTAATTGCAGGGAAAATAAAGTAAATATCAATTTTTAATTAATAAATTTATTTTTTTATATTCCTTTTATATATGTAACATTTCATATTTGGTTTTTCGTAGTCTCCTTTAGAAAATTATAGGCTTAGAAGCAGTAGTCTTGTTGCCCATGTTTATGGCAAAGAAAAATCTTTCCTACAATTTTTTTTTTCAGTCTTTGTTGTAGTTTTATTGCATCCACGAAAGATACCAAAGTTTCTCATAGCTCTTTTTCACAGCCATTATTTTTTTCAGCTGAATCCTCCGTTCCACTTCATAAGGCAGCCGTGGCAGCCAGTGTTGTTGTACAACAGATAGGATGGAATATGTGCCCAGCAGCCCAGGATGCTGTAGATCTGAAGGAGGGAAATTCAGACAGTTATGGGAAGCTCAGACTAGGCTTTTCAATTTCTACCCTGTATCAAGCCCCCAGCTTTTTTCCACTCGTACTCCACTGCACTACCACGTGCAGAGGGATGGTCATGCAGCCCACATGGTGATCTAGGTAAGGCAATCAATGCTTCTGAAAAATAAGGAAGAGGGAAAAATTGTTTTCAAGCTGGGCCATCCCTGAGCCATCCACCTGCATGAACTGTTGCTCCAGGAGAGTGGACAGGGAGGATGAGAGGCTGAGAAGGGACCCAGGACAGGAAAGTAGGGAATCAAAAGGTGCTAATACCAGAACAGCTTTAGGAGTGAAGAGGTTGTGATTAGTTGTTTTATGATAAGCCAAATTGGTGTGGGGGTAACAGCTGTGTTAGATTAGAGTGGGCACAACACCCTAGGCTGATGAATTAAAGAATTATTTTTACTTTAAAATAGATTACAAGTGTAAAGTCTCCTTACATCCAGCTGATGTCAGTAGTGTATCAAATATTTTATTAGGCAGTAGCTGTATAAAGTATGGCTAAAGAGAACCCTTCGAAATTTTACTGCAGTATACAGCTAGTATTGTCACAAATTATGCTCTTGTTTATTGTCACAAAGTCTGCCCTTGTCAGCAAATACACAGTGGGCCATGAAAACTACAATCGCTGTGTTGAGATGTATTTTCATCTACCACTTTTATGTCTTGAAAAGTACTGCAGTTGTCTGTATTTGAAGAAAGTGTCTCACATCTTATGCTGATCATAACTTTCTAAATAAAACTTGTGGGGTGATTGAGATTGGCATGCTCATTCATGAGAAAAAAAACCAAAATGACTCAGGGAATCTTGGCATTTACACTTAAGTTGCGCATCTTGTATGTGGGATGTAACACAACGCTGTGTTTCCCTACACCAGACTGTGTGTTATGTTGCACTTCTAAGCATCAGATGATGCTGTGAGTTAATGAGCACTCAAGAGTTTGATAGTAGAAACTAAATCTGCTCGACACTCAGCATGATCCAAACTCTAAAATTCATGCCTGTGCTCATGTTCACATATATAGAAACAATATTACAGGCTTTGATACTGCATTAATATAAACTTCCAAAGCAAAGTGCCTACGCTTTGAAGATAACCTGGAAAGTCTGGCTACACTTGTTATTGTATGGAACTTCAAAGTCGAAATGAGTAGCAGAGGGTGCTTCACAGACTAGTGGGGGAGCAGGCCTTGTGTCCTGCCATGCAGAGGACTATTAAACAGGCTCAAGTGCCTTGGGAAATACACCTTGCCTTGCAGCCTGAGCTGTCCCTTCACCTTCCCCAGAACAGTCGTTTATTTTGTAAACTGGATCAGTTCCGAATTTGGTTGAGTACAAGTCACAGGCAGTTGTGCTCACACACAAGCAAGAGTTGTAGTGGTGGGCAGGTACAGGCGGGTGGGTGAGAGGTCGGAGGTGTTGCCATGTCACCTACTTATGTTGTCTGCACAAATACAGGTAAAAGCACAGGAACATTCATATTTAACTATTTAACATTGAAGACGCCTGTTTAGAGAACAAGGCAAAGCAATGTGGCAAAGTACCAGTCAGTGTAAGGACGGCAGCACCTTGTCAGCTGGGTATCATCAGTGTGGTCTGAGCAGCATGAACACAGCTGGGGGTGCTCTGGCAGCTGTGGGCAGCAATGGGTGCTGATCCGTGCACATCTGTACAGAAATAGCATGTCTGTGTTTTAATTGTAGACCTCTTATTCAAGGCTACAAAATATTTAATTACTGAAATCTGTTGAAAACAGATACATCCCTGAGTCCATCACTTTGTTCCCTTCATTTCCATGAGGTACTGTTTTACTTTTCTGACATTAATTCATTATTATTTATATGACATCAACAGCATTGCATTACACTGCTTGCCAAATGACAGAACATGACATAAGAAAAACTACTTTGGTGAAAAGCTAAGGATTTAATAGTCCTTTGATGATGATGGAAGTTATTATTCAGAGTAAGAAAGTGTTTCAGAATGAGGTTTCCGGAAATTAAAACACTAGGTGGTACAGCCATCTGATTTAATTTACAATCTTTTCATCACGGTGAACATATTTCCAATTCAGTAGCAGGCATCTAATGTTCTATGATTTTCTGTGATGATGGTTAATGATTTCTCAGATATTCTATATTCACCAAAGCTTTTCTCTTTACATCTGTTCTGTAGATGAATTTGCATTTTAATTAAAGTGTTTAAATGAGTGATATTAAACCCTGGAAAAGGGAACATAATTCTCACATCCTCTCTAATGTGATTTTAAAACACTGGATTTAATCTATTGTGTGACATTAAAGTTATTATCAATTTATGTTTATTATTTTCCAGTTTATTTAATATTTGCTCTATTTTAAGTAAGAACTGTAAATTTAATGTTGTTTAATTTAAATTAATATAAGCATAGCTACTATACTCTGTGAAACACATAACTTCCTGAATCTTTATGATTTTGTTCTTACAGTGTCATAAAAATCAAAAGCTTTAAGTATAAGCCTCATAAATTACACCATTTCATAAATATTAGTAAGTGATAAGTTAAATACATTGCATCTGTCACTTCAAGAGGGTTTGTCCCATCTCTTTCTTATGGATGCACTCTAAGTGGCAAAAACATAAATCCATAAACAGATGATTAGATTGTAGAAGAAAGAGTCAACTACCATTTAGAGTTAAATATAATTACTATACTATACATGGCCCTAAAGGAATGTTCTAAAGACTGCCACTTTCAGTTTCTTTTCTTCTAGAAAGCTCTAACTAGGTTCTCCACAAATTTTTCTAGAGATCCAGCAGGATGGGCACATCAGGCCTACTTTTGCTGTTTTCATCTTAAAAACTTTAATTCCACACAACTTTTCCTTGAAGGACTTTTCTTTTTTCTTTTTTTCCTATCAGTGTGACAGAGATCATTGGTGTTCCAGTGAAGAGCTCTGTCAACAAAGATAAGACATAAAACTTATTCTCTTATTAATCATTGAAATAAAAGAGGAAAATAGTAACATTTAAGGCAACTCACTTGTGAAGCTCTTACTTTGTATTCCCCCTAGGAAATAAGCTTCCCTCCACAGCTGATGCTCCTTCCCAGGGCAGTTCATTTGTTTCTTGATCTCAGCTGAAGTCTGTTTACGCATGATGACAGACCTGCCGACATGTGTCAACAAGGCCCATCTTTTTCCGTCGCATTGATTCTATGAACATAGTTCTTCCCTTCGTTTCTCTAACCTTCTATTGTGTCGCTCCTTAATTTTTCAAAGGACGCATTCTATCATGCAAAGTGGATTTCTTTTAACTCAGTGTTAACTTCATTCAAAGTCATTCAAGCAAAGCACAGAAGTGGAATTCAGAATTATCCTACAGGCTTATAGCAGGCTTACCAAGCATCTTGTGCCACCAGACCAAAAGTTACCATCAATAAAACTGCACTACTAACAAGAAGTCTTGAGGTTTTTGAAATTGGATTTTGTGATTTTCTTAGGCTGGTGTGATCACATACCATTGTATCAGCCTTTTGCATGCACAAGTTATGAACTGCGTAAAACACTTCCTTCAGAAGTATCTAGTATTCTTACAGGTGCTGTGAAATGGGCAATATTTATTCTTAGTTGTCTTACATAGCTTCATTAAGCACAGAGTATTACCTTTTGTATCTCAGTTTTTAAATTGAACAGCATTTATTTCCTAAATAAAAACAAATTTCAGGTGCAAAAATATGCTTGTAAGTGGTGAAACTTTTTTTTGGTGTTGGGAATTCTTACACTGTGTTATGATATCAGTGAAAATGGGGATGAGAAAACTAAGATAGTTTTGTATTGCAATACATTTGTTTTACGTTTTGAGGGAAATGTGGGTCAGACATGCCATTTTCTTGTGTGTACCATGAGTTAGCCAGGAGCAATTCAAGAAGTCGAGGGTTTCATGCTGCTGCATCAACCTCTTCTTTCTCAGTTTAAAACTCAGAAGGAGGTGTTGGCAGCCTGGGTTGCTCTGTGATCTTAATCGATTGTGTTACTCTGATATTCAGTGCCTGCTTTTTCTGTTTCTCAGGTGGTAACCTCCTCAGCAGTCAGGGTGCCAGAGAGAAGGCCTTTGGCTGATTGGATTGCAATGATTACTTGCTGTCCGTGTTTAAGGTGATATTTGAATTTGTACAAATCTGCCTTGATATCTCCCTCTGCCTACATGCTCAGCAGTAACAAATTTGACTGTAAATACAGACTGCTTTTAGAAGAGCTTATCGTTACAAAGTATTTTGACAGAGAGTACACAACAGGTCATAAGACCAGATAGCATTTAACTGGAAGAGGTATGAGAAAAAAGAAATAGGAATTTTCCCTCCCTCTCCTGTTCCTTCTCCCACTGATCTTTGGACTGGCATACAAAGTGAATGTTTGAAAACAGGCAGGGAAATTTGCATGTTGAAATAAGTGGGTTTAGGTTTTGTTCTATAAAAAGGTAGATTGAAGTTTCAGGTTACAGTGAATTACTTATAATGTCCAGTTAATGGAGAAGACAATAGATATGAATCAATTAACATTTTTTTCAGTTTTAGGCTAAACCCAGCTTTGACATCTTTTTTTGCCAGTATTTACAGTGTTCTTTTCCTCTGTGCTATTAGCAAGTATTTAGGTTTTCATGGCATTAAAAAATGGCAAATCAGTGGATCCATAATTTTTATCTTTCCTGAGAAAGGTTTAAAAAGTTGTTTGAACCTGGTTTACTCTAGGAGGACTTACTGAGAAAGAAATATGTGGAAGAGATTAAAAAGGAAACCAAAAATTAAAATTGCTAGACAAGCTTGATATATTTATGAAGAGAGTGTTAAAAAAAAATAGGGCCGCAAAATTCTTTCTTTTTTGTCCGTATTATTTTCTAGCACTACTGTACTTTGTTACAGTTAATATTAGAAAGATTATAGTACCAATACATAAAAATATACTGCAAAATAATACTGATATATTATACTGATTTAAAATATGATTTGAAAACCTAAGTAAATTCTATTTTTTTTATATAATCAGAAAAATATTCATGTTTTTGAAGCAGAGTCAAAGCAGAAACTATTTAAAGCATGTTGCTGAACATTTTCTTGTTCAGCTCTGCTGTTCTAGCAACAGGCTTAAGAGGGCAGCAAAGAAGCTCCTAGAAGTAAAACCACTATTACTAGGAAAGTAATATGAACTAATAACCACTTTCAGTGGAAAGATTGATATTATAAAGTCACTGAGAAATAATGATTGCAAAGCTAATTGACAGAATGTTCCTGAAAATGTGTTCTTCTACTGTCAGAGTCATCTTTCTGCTGCCTATTACCAATAGGATTACTAGAATACAGTCAAATAATACTGTTTGCCTTATAGTCATGCTGAATGAAAAACAGTAAGAAGATTTGTTGAATAAAATGTATAAGTAATACTCTGAAGAGAGACCCGACCCCCAGGGTTCTCTATTGCAGGAAGACTTATTTTGGATGCGGTGCTCTCTGGTCTTTAACAGGGTGGCTCTTGCTGTCCTAAACTGGGGTCTGATTCAACAGGCAGGTGAGGAGTGCTCTGCCAGAGTCCCATTCTTAGCCTGGCAATTAAGGTCCCTTTGTAAAGGAGATACAAACTGCCAAATGGAAAATATTTTCAGCACCATCTTTTCCCGGATCACTGCTTAATTTATTCAGTTACTGTGCAAAACAAATGTGCTCCTTTTCTTCTCCCTGCATCCGGTGTTTGGAAAGTCAAGTGAAAGTGAAGCACTGTGCTGGATGCTGTCCCCAGCTCTGAGTGGATGAGGCTTTTCCCACACCCCTCCAAACCACATCTGAGCTTGCTGGGTTTCCTGCACTCCCACATGGGGAATCTAAAAGTTTCAAGTGCCTCCTGGCTTGGGCAATCAAATTGCCTTTTGCAAGCATGAGCATCTTCTATCTGAACCGTGAGTTTCATACTTTGAGTTCAGCCTAAACAATGTACCCTGGGTCATGGAAGTATTTATGGTTAAGCAGAGAGAGACACTGCTTAAATCATTAGGCCAGGTTTTTCTCTGTGAAAATTACATAATTTTTTCTTTGTCCAGTTTCAGTGCCATGCCCAAAATATAAATGAAAGGAAATTTGTGATTACCAAGGTTGACAGGTTAGTATATTTTAAACCAAGATAAGGTACTCTAAGGTGTTATTTTACTGTTAGGAAAATATTATTTAGTGACCTTAATCCTAAAAAATACTGCACCATAGGAGAGCAACCCATCAGATTTGAGTTGCCTCAATGAAGTGCTCCCCCTGCTTCTGATTTCCTTCTGTGCCAACACTGTTGTTTCAGCATCTCATTGGATCAAAATTTAAGCTCCAGACTTATGGATGTATCTTTCTTAAACCATTGACTGTATTCTTAAACTCACACCGTGGTTTCAATTTACTATCACTGATTAGACTGAGAGACACTTATGATAAATTAGCACTTAAAAGATTTTATTTTAAAATTTTTAAACTATTTTAAATTATTTTTTTAAACTATTTTAAAAATTTTTAAACTCTTTGCAACTTTAGTTGACGCTTTAATGTTTGGACACAATTCATCTCTGCTTTCCCTTCAGATGCTGCTCATGTATCATGACTTGTCTGATGCTATATCTTTAGAACAGCTGTTCAGTAGAGTGGACCTTTTCACTGCAGCTTCTGGAAACTTGTTTTTGTGTTAAAACCAGTAAGCAGGAAAAAACAAAAATTATTTTAGAGAAAGAGAAACTGACCAAAAAAATAGTTAGAATACAATAGACTAGAATTCAGATTTTTCTCCTACACAGTAAAAAAGCATGCTAATTCTAAAATTTGAACTCATAGGGGGAGAACAAAAGACATTTAATTTTGAGAATAAGGAATTACCTTTTCTGGATATGTTTTGCATGTCATCATAAAATGTATATACTGTAAATGAGATGTTGAATATGAGCAGTGTCACACAGCTATCATACAAATGCATCCCATGGTAAATAGTTGCCTCTGGTCATATTGACTGAAAAAAATTGTTCATTGCTGATTTAGGGTGTCTTTTACTTATTTTTTTTTTGTTTTAGAATAATATCAAAAAGTAAAGTTATTTATAGCTGCAAAGTTTAGAGGAAAATGGTAACTGAGCCTATATACATTGCATTCAAATTCAGGAATAAAATTATTGTATTTTTTTTTCAGTTAAATTACTAAGGAAAAGAACTTTCTGACATTGATTTGAATCAATTTTTTAATGTTCCTTCTGCAGCAGTACTGTTTGTAATTTGAAATTGTGCTGTAGTATTCCTTAGTAACTCATTTTAAAATGTGCTGTAATATTCCTCAATAAGTAATATGTTAAGGGAACAGTGCTTGAGCATTCAATAAATGTAATTAAATAGCATTCTGCTCCCTGCATTGTTCCAGATAAAGTTTTTTGGGCCATACCATGGCAAGATGCTAAATAACATGCAGACATCAGTGATAAGGTTGAAATAGCTGGAGCTCCAATCTGTGCTCTTACCTCAACCTATGCAAGAATATTGCTCATACTTGTGCTTCCTAACAACTTGTTGAAGGAGATGTTTACAGCCCCACTGTCTGCCCCACATACCTGCTAGCAGGTAGTCTGGCAGCTTTATACACTCCTCCTGCTTGGGGGGACTTTGGAATTGGTACGTTACGGGAGACACACTTTGTAAAGCATATACCATTGCACAAAAGCAGATGAGAAGCAGCAAGAAAAGCAGAAACCACTGCAGTGTGTTCTTGTAAGTGTCACCCTGGGTCTCTTATTAAAGGCAGAAGGGAGGAGGATGTGGTGATCAGAATGTCTTCAATCCATGCAAACATGGCAGTCACTCTTATGAGCTGGTCATGAATAGCAATGTGTACAAAAGCCCTCTACTACTGTGAAGCCTCAGAACACATCACAGGACTTATTTCATAGAGTCAAGGAAGTCATGGGTGGCTGAAAGTACTGATGCCTTAGGTTTTAACTTTTATATTTTTAAATCCTGTACTGCTTAGAGCGTAACTCTGAAGTTCCTTGTAGCCTGTAATTCCTACTCTCTCGTACTAGGTAGACATAACAAAGCCTCTCCAGGCTTTGCCTTCAAGGACAACCAGGCTGTTTTTAGGCCCAAAATGTGTAAACTAAAGATTCTAAGGGGGGCAAGCTGAGGGGCGTTACATCGCTAAAACTGGGGCTTTAATTGGAGAATTAACCCTGATATGCAAATGGTCCAAACCTATAAAAGTGTGAAGAACTCGTGACCTGTCGTCCATCTTGGGGTCCATTTTTTGGAAGCAGCCTCTGGCTCCCCCAGGGTGTACCTTGAAGGCCCTTCAAATAAATACCTATCTTTATTCTCTTACTCTTGTCTAGTCTCTGTTTCTAGGTGGCTGGAGGAGGCATCAGTACAAGGACCCACTTTATGTTTGTTGGAGCTCACATTGGTGTGGTCCTATGTCACAACTGCTGCTCTGAGGTCTCCCATATGACCTTGCTGAAATTCCTACCTGGGGTGCAGGTATTGAAGGGGTATTAGTTTTCATTGCCCTGTTGGAAAATCAGTTTGATAAATGTGACATAACTCTGCTGGTTTTGGCTGGGGTGGAGTTAATTTTCTTCTTAGTAGCTGGTATGGGGCTATGCTTTGGATTTGTGCTGACAACAGTGTAGATAACACAGGGATGTTATAGTTGTTGCTGAGCAGTGCTGACACAAAGCCAAGGCTTTTTGTATTGGTCACACCACTCCACCCACGAGGAAGCTGGGGGTGCACAAGGAGCTGTGAGGTGACACAGCCGGGACAGCCGACCCCTACTGACTTACCCAAGGGATATTCCATACCATAGGGCACCATGCTTAGCATATACAGCTGGGGGAAGGAGGAAGGGGGAGATGTTCAGAGTGATGGTGTTTGTCTTCCCAAAACACTGTTAGGTGTGATGGAGCCCTCCTTTCCTGGAGATGGCTGACCATCAGCCTTCCCATGCAGAATGGTGAATCATTTCCTTGTTTTCATTGCTTGCATGCGTGGATTTTGCTTTACCTGTTTAACTGCCTTTACCTCCACCCACTCGTGAGTGAGTAATTTCTCACTCTTCTGATTCTCTCCCTGATCCCACTGAGGGGGTCAGTGAGTGAATGGATGTGTGAGGCTCAGTTTCTGGCCGGGGTTAAACTATGACAATCACATAATAGTTAATGCTGTAGCTGATTTTTAGGTAGATAATCTCTGTCATTTAATACTCCAATATCTGAATAATAAATACCCTTTATAATATTGTGTACCTTACAAAGGCACCAGAATATAATACGTGTGCTACAAAAATTGTTTTTCTAGTACTAATACTGTTTTGTTTCTTTTTCTAAATGTTGCTTCAAAATTCAGTTTGTTGGATTAGGTTTTCCTCTTGAATGGCATTATTGTATTGTGAGTAGGGGTTTTTTTTCTCAAAACCACTAAAAACATTGTATTGCCTACATAACCTTCTTTGTTCATTATAATTTGAAGGGAATAGATATCCTACAGATATGAACCTAGGAAAGTATTAGTCAATTAAGTAAAAAGTATGCCTTTGTTCAGATACCAGGTGTGTTAATAAAAGGTAATTATGTTGACTGAAAATAAGTAAAAGCTCCATCCAGCAGACATGTACGTTTTTTCCATCACTCTCAGTAACAAATGCCTTTTAATACAGTAGAAAATTACTAGGCAGGTCTGAAATAACTAAGCAATTACTGAAGGCTTTGTTTAAAATTCCTCAAGAGAATGTCACAAAGAAAATGATTACCATTATTTCAACAATGAATGTGGTACAGAGGTTTCACATGAAAAATAAGCTCATGTTTAACTATCAATTAGCAGCTTTTGATATTCTGAAATTGTTTCAGCATTAGTTTATTGATTCACATACTTGCCTAAATATGCCTGAAGAAAAATGGGAAGAAACTCAAGTTCTTAACCACTGGACTTTGAGTGAGAATACTGAAGGGGAAGTTGACTCTTTAAAGCAGTCAATCTACTGGATTATTTAGATCGCCTGAAAATCTGGTTTATTGGTATGTAGATTTTCCTCTTGCATGTGAGCTATTAGAAATAATTCCATTCAAGGCAATAATATAGGAATAATTTAATGTAGGAATTAAAATAAGGGGAGTGGTACTCTATAGATCTCATTTTTTTGGGTCAGAGATCAGAAGTAAAGTAGCTTTTAAAAAAGGGACAAGGAGTCTTTATTTTGGCTTTTTGTACCAAATGCCTGTTGTAATGAATGCTGTTGGGCACAAGTGAAGGTCTGTGCTCAGTGCTGAAGGGGTCTTAAAACACAGATACATCTAGCATGTAGAAAATGTTGCTTTCAAATTCAGGCTAACCTGGGGTCCTTGCTCCTGCTTCTGTAGCATAAGGGTTGGATTCAGTGCTGGGACATAACAGAAAGGGGTAAAAGCTCCTTCAGAGGGTGCAGACTCCCAGATTATTACCACAGGGTTTCAAACATTAAAAAAATTGAGTTGTAACATAGCTATAACTGAGGATAGGTTGGTTTCTGGGCCTCTCAGCACACCTTTGAATACCTGGAGCTAACAGGAGTGGTGGACCTGGGTACCAATGTCAGTGGCAGAGCCCGGTGCAGGATAAGGTTAAATGTTTCACTTTTCTTTTGAGTGGAATTGGCTGGTGGATAGCCTTAGCACACACCCTGTAATTTTAGCTGGCAGGAGGAAGACTTTCAAAGCTCCCAGGTAAATATTAAACACTCATTTTTACTTTGATTAAATCATCTCCTATGATCACTAATGTAGGAATTACACATTATTACAATAGTTATTCTCCAAATAATGCACATAACACCTAAATTTTATAAAGATGATTCCCACTTTCAGTGAAACACCCATGTATCCAATTTGCTTGAACACCTGCTGTGATTTAATGCTCACCCCTGGAGGCTCCCAGACAGTCAGTAGCTGCCTTAGTTGTAAAAAAGAAGTAACTATAAAAGCCAGTGAAGCTAGTGGGAAAATAACAAAACTTAAAAATTACAGAGTAGAGATGTATTTTTGACACAGTGAAGAGCAACTCACGACAAGATTTGACTAGCCCTGTGATTTTTATCACAAGTAAACAATGTCTTCCAGATTGAAAATAAAAGCATTCTGACCTGTCAACAGCAAATACCTAAAATTATCACAGCTTTATTGTGAGAGAGAAATGTCCTTTTGATGCCTATTTCAAAAGTTGACTCACAGCAAGACCTAGATCTGTAAAAGCACTGCCATGCAAGGAAATCTGGGTCTAAAAATGTGCACAGAACAGTCATCAGGGAAAAACTTTGAATGGCTTTTGAAGTTTTTGTGTGTAGTGTTTCAGCAGAGAGACTTGTGCCCACAAAGTCTACCATCAGTGTTATAAATTACACTAATAAAAGCTTCTCTTTTAATGTGAGGCTTAGGGTCTCTTCAAAAGAGGGAACATTTTAACAGAACAATGGAAGGAATGAGGTTATAGGTCTGTTTTACTTTTTAAATATTTTCTGTCATCACCTCAGACAACCATTTCTGCCCATACATATGCTCATTCTTCTGCATCTGACAAAAGAAAAACTAGTTTTTCCATTTATCTAATTGGCTTTGTACTGTAAAGTAGCATGTTTACCTACTGCCATATTTTCAGACCCTGTATGTCTCTTTTTGGTTTAATTGTATGAGTGAACAAGTGGTTTCTGTCCAGAGGTTTAGGTTTTTTTCAAACTTTTTCTTTTTTTCAGTATTTAAATGATGGATAACCTTGTAGAAGACAAAACCAGACAAAGTAAATGCCGTTGGTTCCTTTGTCTCATCAGGTCATGCTCTGCTTTAAATGTATTTAACCTGGCCAGAACCAAAGAGGTAAAACCTAATTTAATAGCTATCAAAGGTAGAAAGCTTGCAAGAAAGACTGCAGTTTAGACTCAAATCTAGTGAAGGGGGAAAAAAGGAAGGAAAAAAAAAAAAAGTAGTATGTCTAAGGCTGAGTCTTCAGCAACTGTAAGGAAATTTTCTGATTTCCTGCCTGAACTTATTAATGGGCAGTTTAATCACTGATTCTTCTGTCTCTCTCCCCTGCATTTATCATCTTCATTCAGCTATTGCCAGAGTTTGTATCTTTACCCATCATTTTGCTATAACAAGCAAGCCAACCTTTCCTGACCTCTCACAAAGGGGAAGTCTGCAATGCCTGTGTCTTTGTGGAAAAGAACAGGATTTCAAAGAAAAATGAAGTCCTTTTCATCTATTCTGACACAGTTCAAGCTAATTTTTCTTGGACTTAATATGGACAGAGATGTGTACTTTTTTTTATATTATAATCTGGCAACTTCTCATTCCTAGGATCATAGAATGGTTTGGGTTGGAAGTAATATTAAAGATCATTTTGTTCCAGCCCCCCTGCCATGGGCAGGGACACCTTCCACTAGGCCAGGTTACTCAGAGCCCCGTCCAATCTGGCCTTGAACACTTCCAGGGATGGAGCTTCCACAATGTCTTTGGTCAACCTGTTCCAGTGCCTCACCACCTTCACAGTGAAGAATTTCTTCCTTATATCTATTCTAAACCTGTTCTCTTTCAGTTTAAGGACACCCCTTGTCCTATCACTATCTGTCCATGTAAAAAGTCCCTCACTGGTTCTCTTGGAGGCCCCATTTAAGTACTGGGAGGCTGTTCTAACATCTTCCCAGAGCCTTTTCTAGGCTGAACCATCCCAACTCTCAGTTGGCCTCCACAGGAGGGGTGCTCCAGCCCTCTGACCATCTTTGTGGGCCTCCTCTGGAGACACATCTGCAGGTCCTTGTCCATCTTAGGTTGAGGGCCCCAGAGTCAGACACAGCCCCCACTCCAGGTGGGGTCTCACAAGAATGGAGTAGAGGGGTGGAACCAATTCCCTCGACCTTCGGGCCATACTGCTTTTGATGCAGCTCAGGACGCTGTTGGCTTTCTGGGCTGTGAGTGCACATTGATGGGTCATGTTGAGATTCTAACCCACAAACACCTCCAAGGCCTTCTCAGCAGGGCTGCTCTCAATCCATTCATCCCCCTACCTGTTTTGATACTGGGAGTTTTCCCAACCCAGGTGCAGGACCTTGCATTTGGCCTTGTTGAACTTCAAGAGGTTTGCACAGGCCCACCTCTCAAGCCTGTCCAGGTCCTTCTGGATGGCATCCTTTCCTTGCGTGTGTTAACTGTGCCACACAGCTCAGTGTTGTTGGCAAACTGATTGAGACTGCACTCAATCCCACCGTCCATGTCACCGACAAAGATGTTACACGGTGCCAGTCCCAATACTGACCCCTAAGGAACACCAATCATCACTGGTCTCTTGGACATTGAGCTGTTGACCAAAACTCTTTGATTGTGACCATCCAGCTAATTTTTTATACCAGGTGGCCATCAGTCAAACTGATGTTTCTCCAATTAAGAGACAAGGATGTCCTGCAGGACACTGTCAAGTGCTTTGCACAAGTCCAGTTGCTCTTCCTTTCTCTACCGATGTTGTAACCCCTTCATAAAAGGCCACCAAATTTGTCAGGCACAATTTGCCCTTAGTAAAGCCATATTGGCTGTCACCAATCACTTCCTTATTTCCATGAACCTTAGTATAGTTTCCAGGATTCTTCACCACCCTGGCAAGCATTCCATGAAAGTTTATACCTTCTTGTTGTCTGTGAATTACTCTCCTTGCATATTCTATAATCACATACTTCTAATATATCTTCTTGCACTATTTTTTGCAAAGGTAATACTTTTACAAGTTTTTTCTTATGGGAATGTAGGCGGAGATTCTGAACCCTTCATCTTCAGAAATATTATTGGAAAAAAATTCAGAATTTGCTGAGAGTCCTTGTACAGTATCAATTAACTGATTTTCACTAAATATTTGAAAAGACCTTTTAGCTCCATCAACTTCACTGACCTCAGCTAAGAATCCTGCACAAACAAAATGAAAAGAGGTTTGTCCCAAAGGAAATACCACCGAATTCATACACTTTTCCTACTGTAGTACTCATGGTGCTTACTAGCATTTTATTCTGTGTATTTTGATTTTAGTAATTGATTTAAAATGATGACTTTTGTATTATTTCTGTGTATGTGCTTAACCATGCATATGTCAGGGATCCCATAGGAATGGCCCTGGAAAGATTTATTCTTTCATGGCTTTCAACCTGAAGATTCAACTTTCAAGGAAAAAATATCTGAGTGCATCTCAGCTGCATTACTAATTCATTAATAAATGTTGTAGTCAAAACCTACAGTCAAAACCTAAATGCTAATTACTTATGAGATAATTAGGAATAGTTTATCCACAAGAAGCTAGTAAAATACAGAGCCACTTCTTACAATTAATTTGAACAATTCAGAAAACAAAAATATGTTATCAGGTCTTCAAGAGTACAGCACTGTCTTAACTATCTCAGGTGTTACTTGAACATTTTCTACCACCTAGTGAAAACTTCCTCTTGCAGAAGAAGGTTGAAGAGACTGTTCTTTAAATCTATGAATTATAAGGAACTGGGTAAGAAGTTTATTTCTACTGCTACATGTAAATTGACAAATTTACTTGTCATTATTTCTTCCGTCCCAGTTTTTCATGGGTCATTGATCAGTAGTTACAAAGTTGTCTTGGTATGAATTTCCTCATTTTAAACAGTCCTTGCCATTGTAGAAGGAAAGTAAAACAGTTCCTGACTGAAAAGAGAACTTCAGAGAAAAGAAAGTCATAGCTGAAATTCTGAGAAATCCTTCAAGAAAAAGAACTGCTTTATGTTCTGTGTTTTATGGACAGAGTTAGCTGAAATGCATATGGCAAGGAGAAGAGGATGAAAGTAGTGTTGTAACTCTTTAGTTAACAATAGCTTTTTCGCTCCTTGTTCTGCATAGTCTTGGTCAGTTTAGCACGGTAAAATGAAATTATCTCTCTCTCTAACTAAGAGGGGTCCAAACAGAAGTAGCAAATCAGTACTGAGGGAAAAAAACCCCACATATCCATCTTCTCATATTACAAGTGCCCACACAAGAGTTAGTCAGTTAGCATTTATGAAACAAATAAACCTTTAGCTTCACAGTTTCCTAGAGATTTTACAGCCTGGGGGGGAGCAAAGCAAAGAGTGCCAATAACTAAAGGAAGAGCAGAGATGAAACAGAGTCAGAAATGACTGACAGCTGAAGAAGAAAGATGATTTGAAGAATGGATGGATTCATTGTCACCACTTTTCTCAAAAGAGTTTTCCTTCCTTCTCCCAAAAGAGCAGGCACAGACTTCTTTCTTGTTTAAACTGATTTCAGTATTGGGGAAGAGAGATAAGGCTTTGCTGTCTTTTGAACTTCACCTGCTTTATGTGGAAAAGAGTTTTATAATTACATTTCTGAGAAGGAAGACATACTAGAAGCTGGACCCTTTTTCTCTACTGAGTTTGTTTCTATAGAAATTGTTAAATAAGTAGTGGAATAGAACAGTGTGTCATCCTTTCTTTACCTGGTGCAGCACAAGCCAAGCTGTGAAGAAACAGGATGCTGAGCTGAAGGGCTCTCTCTCCTTCCTTCAATTCAGAAGGTAATAAGGAGCAGCAGGAGATGCAGCCCTGCATAATTTTTTTTCTGTCAGAGATGGTGCTAACTACATGGATGGAGAAAGTGAGAGGAAGCAGAGTAGAGTCCTTATTTCCTTCGATTCTTTGATCTAGGAGTGAGGAAAGGATCAGCTTTTCTCTCAGGTCCCTGCATTTCCAAATATTTGTGCTAACAAGCACATGGATAGCCCTAGGAGTGCCAGCAGCTTGGGTAATTGCACACTCTTGTGCTGAAGTGCAGAGAGTGAGCAGAAATACTTGAGAGGGACATTTGCATGGTTGTGATCAACCTCTCTATGAATTCTGGTATTTCAGCTGATCCAGCTATAACTCTCTTTTGTGAGTCTCTCAGCTAACAAAAAAGTCCTTTGATTTGAAGTCAGATTGCTTCTTGCTTTTCATATGCATGCTCAGTGAGAGCTGGCATTACTCAGAACCACTGCAAATGTGCCAGATGCCACTGCTAGTCACTGTTGTCAAGTATAAGTTGGAGCTGTCTTATACATTTCAGTTTTTCCTGGCCAGAGTCAGTGCAAGAAAAAGTAGTGATGTATAAACTTAAACTCCTGTTTCCTGTATTTGCTGAACATTTTAACACCTGGGGTAATATCTGGCTTTCAGGAGCAAGAGAACATTTTTGGGGCTTCCAGATAGTAGTGCTTGATTCTCTCTATCTCTTCTGGGTTTTTTAATTTATTTATTGGGGTGTTTTTGTGGAGTTTTTTGGGGTTGTTCATTTGTTTTTTGTTTTGTTTTTTGTTTTGGTTTTGGTTTTTTGGTTTTTGGTTTTTCATTTTTTTTTTTTTTAATTTCATGGCTATGGACAGGTAAACTAAGAACTGAAATGGTAGAGGGTTTTATTTCTGTACTTTCCAGGCAGAACCTGCAGTGCACATCTCCACTCACATCAAGGTTATAAGCCTATGGCATCATTCTGGGAACATTTGTCACAGCACCCACAAAATACTGCTCTTTTTCTCTGGCCTCCAAAACCCATGGATTACATTGTGTTGCCTCCTCTATAGTTTTGGGCCTAGGAGACTTATAAAATGGAACAACTGAATTTGAAACCTGAATCTGTCACTCAGTCATTGACTTGAAATCAAAGTAATATTTTTTTCTACACAGTATAAAATTAAGTCATTAAAAGTAATCAAAAATAAAGCACTTTCATAAATAAATAATTTCTTATTCTGTATTTGATTGTGTGTTGGAGTCCAGAGTGCAGGGAATATTTCTCTGCCTGTTTTGGGGGGTTCTAGCCCCTGGACAACACTGTCTTTGATCTTTGTCCATGGAGAAAATTGCCTACCCTCTGGGAAGAAGTAGAATCCACACCAGTGTGAATTAGCTGATAGAATATTATGTGATTCTGGGACAAGAGTATGGATGTACAGAGAAAATGACATTATTAATTGTGGTGACAGCATTGTTCAACAAGTTCAGGGTTAAGTTATGAGAGAGTCTTAGTTTTGAGAAGTCCTTGAAAAATGGGACCACTGCTTTTCAGAGGCTTATCCAAAGAAAAAATATCAAAATATTTAAATATTACCTGTACCCTCTGCTAGTTTTCAGGACTTAACACAGCACATGCCCCAAAGCATATAATGCAAAATAGCTGTAACACATTAATTAGCACTAACCAGCACTAACCGAAGTTAAATGATGTTTTATTACTTCCTTGTGAGTAATTGTTTAGCCTTTGGCTATTTAAAAAAAAATCTTTTGTCATGTAAAAAGCAAGCAGTTTTTCTGGCAGCAAATCTGAAAAATTAACTTTACTAATGATCTGCCATTCTCTTTCAGCAGTATGAGTTAGATTGAAGTGTATATAAGGATTAGCTACTTTTAGGAAATGGCAGCTAGTAACTCAGTTGCAGGGAGATCCTTTAGCTTGAATATTATTGCAAAATATTTTATTCATTTTCATACATATATATATTTCAGCGGCAAACCTAATTTAAAAATCAGAGTTCATGTAAAAAATGAACAGCAAGCAAAGGTCCCTTGCTGTGACTGATTGCATTATTTACAGTACTGCTTCAGGTATAACCAGGATTATTTGTCTTTCTGACACTACCACAATGATATGAGATACAGTATGCTAATATGCTTATCTTGGGTTATAAGGTGTTATTAGTCCTTTGTTTCTTTCAGTCTCTTAATTAGTGACTTTTTTAAAGTCATCCATCCTTGCTCACATTTATGCAAATATTCCAAATTATTAACAATAGCATCAATAGGGTCATTTTTATCTGGTTTTTTTTTAAGAAAATGTTTTTCTAAAAGCCTTATGTAACCACTCTTGTTTACTCTTGGAGCAGAAACTTATTTTGTTAATAAATCTAGATGTTTTGAGGAACAAAGAATTACTGCCTGTGAATTTAAATTATACACATTAATATATGTGCTCTGTCAATAATACATAAACGAACACTTCCACCAATTGTACATCAGTATTTTCACAGAATACTTTGGGGTGAGACACAAAATAAGCAGTGCTGACAGAATGGCCAGCATGCAGCTAGGTGATTATGTGTTTATATATTTTTTAATCATAAATGATACTATTTGCATTGAATTAAAAGGAGAGAATAATAGAAGAAAATATAAATCTCTTAAATATCTGTTTTCTAAAGACTGACTGGTAGTTTTCCTTCATTTTTGTTTGTTTTCATTGATGATCACAAGGGACTGAAAAGAGGTCAGAAATCCCTTCCCGTCTTCTGGAGAAGGAGGTACCTGAGTGGAGGGCAAGCAGGAGCAGACTATGCTGAGCAGACCCAGTTGACTCTTCCCTGACCTGTGAACAGGTCCCTGTTTTCTTCCTCTCTCCGCTTCTTCACTTGCTTCCTTTTAGAGCTTTGGCAGTGACAGTGAGAACAATTAACTGGAATCTTGTGAAGGAAGATGTCGTTTGATCAAAGCATCCACTCAGCATAATTCAGTACACTCTAACGAGGGGTTATAGGAGTACATTTTGTTCCACCTCATGCCATGGCATTTCCCAGGAGATGGCCCTTTTATGCCTACTTGGGTTCTGCAGTTTCCCTGGTGGATGTGACTCTCTGAAGTGTAAACCTGGTGTTTATGAATATGGTGAAAATGCCTCTATCCTTGCTGATCTTACTAATGAGCTGGGCGTTTATTTTGCTATGCACTTATGTCAGCTTAATACTAAGGGCCTGAGAGGCTTTACAAGACTGAAAAAACCTAGAAGTTTTAATGAGCTTTGAAAATGATTTCTTACTGGTGCCAAAACAGTATATGGAATGACTGAGAGAAAAGCAATTTGGTGTAATTCTACTCATGTATGAACTAAGGGAATATTGCATTTGAGCACACTTATAATTAGCTTTGTAACAAAGCTGATAAGCTGATTTTATAAAATTGTTTGGCTGTTTTTTGGAAAGGTGTCTTCAGATTATTATTTTTTCTTTGTGGACTTGGTTTTTTTCATTTGTTTTAAAAAATCATAAGTTTATGAATTATTTTCATTACAAAGTACACGCAACAAGTCTGGAATAAGATAGCTGCAAGTGAACCATTCTTTTGAAATGTCTTTATGATGTCTAATTTCAGTGCTTCCCAGCAGCATGGAAACAAAAAGGATTTTTTAAAAAATGTTAAAATGAGCCCCATTCACAGCTGAGGAAGACTTCTTTTGTAGAAGAACAAGAAAATAATTTTGATGGAGTAACAGGTCTGTGGTTTTCTTTGGAACTTCTGACAAAATCAGTACTGTATTTTTATCTGTCCTTTTGTGAAAAGCTAATTGTAATTTTTAAAGTATTATTTCAAACCTCAAATATCAATATTTTTTACTGCTTTCAGACAAGGAACATGGAGAAAAGGAAATATTAAAAATGAGCACCTTTTTTCTGCTTCTAAAGCAATATTAATGCATTAAAATAGGAATTTACCTGTTAGTATGAAAAAGATCTCTGCTTTCACATAAAAAGGCAGATCAGCAAATGAAATAGAGGAAATAGTATTACTGTTCTGATTTTTCAGAATATATTCTGTCTGTCAGGAAAACTATCTGAAAACTGTAGTTTGCTAGCCTGCAGTCCATTGGTATACATGTAAAAATATTTGAACACTAAAAGCAAATTGAGTTTATTTAGAAAAAACTTCAAGAGTGAATTTCAGTAGTTTGTGACTGATTACAGCTCTAAAAATCTACAGTCTCTTGCCCAAAGACCTTTCAGTCCGTATTTTAAATTATATAAAGTTAATGGGAATATGCAGTAGTTCAAAATTAGTTACTGATCAGTATCTGTAACCTGCAAAATATTGAGTTAATTCCCTGTGCTTAGGGAGCTGTGTGTCTTCAGGATATAACATGAAATGAAACAGAAACCTGAGTTTGTATGTGCAGCTTGGCTTGAAAGCCTAGGAGATGCTTTATAAGTCTAGCAAGTGTGACTGGAGCGAGGAAAACCAAGTGCAGAGCATTCAGAATAAGAAAAAAATGTGATAAAGGTCAAGCAAAGAGAGAGAAGCAAACTTAG
Source organism: Falcunculus frontatus (assembly GCA_013398115.1). Taxonomy (NCBI): domain Eukaryota; kingdom Metazoa; phylum Chordata; class Aves; order Passeriformes; genus Falcunculus; species Falcunculus frontatus. The sequence continues at coordinate 1,277,604 of VZRV01003183.1, forward strand.
GATGCTGAGGAATTGCTTTACTTCTTTAAGGCATTATTGTCTGTAGGCAGTTAGGGCAGTTTAGGTTGAAAGTTTTCTGTTGAGTTTCCATGCCACGATATGATATGACTTCTGCTGATGCACTTCTGACTACCCAAGGACTTCACTTTCATGTTTTTTCTATATTTTTTGTCTATATATATTCTGCCTTTTTGTTGTTGTTGTTGTTGTAGTGCAGATGCACCAATGAATTGCTGGTACAACATAAGCAGTTTGTGTTCATTGTTTGTCTGTATTAATTGGGCATCCAGCACGAATAGAGCTGTCTCCAAAGAAATGCATTATTAAAGATTCTGTGTTTGCAGTGGTCATATATCATTATTTAAACTCGTTTAGCATGCCTCCCTGTTTAAAGCACAAAAGAGCCTCTCCAGAATAGATGAGGTAATTACTAAATGTCTCTCATTTGAGAGTGACTCTGCAGGTATACCAGCTTTTTGAAACAATTCCCTTATTAGCTACAAGCATATTTGATCATCTTTGGCATAGATTTTGTTTGCCTTTAGTTAGGAACAGGTTGCTGCTAAGAAAAGCAAAGGGCAGTTTGACCAAAACCTCTAATCTGATTTTACTGTAGGTCAGTACCTTTGTCATGTTGTTCTGCTCCAGGAGGAGCCTTGCATTTCAGATGGAAACAGCTCTTTCTATGACCAGTACTAGCCCTCTGTGAACATGTATCATTTATCATTTTATTGAAAGCAGCTGAGGATGCTCTAAAAATACATGTGTAAATGATGGACAGTTCATGATTTGTTGGCATGGAATCAAGATGTGACAGAAGGGACCAAACAAACCAATTGCGTCCTCACTGCTGAGGTTACCATGGAAGCTTTAACTCTTTACACGCCCTCCATCTCTTGCTCACATAACTTGTGCAGTACACTTTAATTGTTATGGATGAAGCATATTTCATAGAGTAAAATCTACCTGCCCACATTTACTGAAGCTGTCAGACATGATTTAGGGAGCTATGTATATTCCATAAATTCTCATGGGAGAATAGAGGTACCTCTGCCAAGGTCTTGAGGCAAAAGAGTAGACATGCAAAGAGTAGACATGAAAATTTGAAATGCAAATAAATGCTCATTTGTGTAAATGTAAATATATTTACATAGTGAGAATATCAGGAAAAGATTCCCAGTGATGAAACAAAAAGGAAGGAAAAGTTAAAGACAGGTGGAAAAATGAAATCTCTTACCTAAGTCTCTTCAACCCATTTCTTTGTGGCCTGCAAGCATCTCATTTCTTACCCACCCTTCAGTTCAACCAGTCCTTATAGTATCCTCATAACTCAGAGCTTTTCTTTCTTTTTTATCATTTCAATATATTTTCCTCCTTCAGCTACATACAATACTTCATTTAAAAGCCTCTTTGTTTAATGCAGGCATCCTAAAGCTTCCTGCAGAAATCAATCCTCAGTTTCTTCCATGTACAAGCATTGAATTCTATCTTTTCATCTTCACTGACAGTGTGTAGAGAAAATAATGGCTTTTAAGACTTAAAATATTGTGCTTTCCCAATTGTTGATACCCTGAGAGGATGTAATGATAGGAACCTTTTTCCTTTTCAACTTCCTATTTTCTGAACCAAGTAACAGAGAAGTCTAACAGGAGCTGTGGTGAGCCTGCCCTCTTTTATTTCATTAAACTCAGATTAAAGATTAAAAAAAAAGGCATACCAACAGGTAGGTAAATGTCAGTATTTAGAGTGTCTCATTTCTGCGAGAAATAATTTTTCTCCTTTTCTCAGTATTTAACTGCCAAAGGAATATTCCTTTTCTCTTTACTTCTGTCAGCTGGAATCCGAATAAGAGAGGTAAAACTTTAAATCAGATTCCCTCTGACCTTTCTGATAGTACACAGATAAATCCATTACAGCGTCTCTCTCTGCCTTGGAATTTTCTTCTGCCATAATCAAACATTTTGTTTTTTCACACATTCACTACAGGTTTTCAAATAAATGCCTGGGGTGGCAAAAGCAATTTTATCAAATTTTTCTTAAGCTTCAGTCTCAGAAATACACATTCCACTTTGATTTCAACCTAATAATATGCATTCTGTTTTGCATGGTTTACATATATAGTGGTTATCTCTGTTCCTCATGGCAAGCAGTGCCATAATTTAACCGAAGTATGAAAACCAGGTCTAAGTAGAATGGTCTTGTTCTGAGAGTTGAAATTGCTGTTATGAGCCAAGGGGTCTGTCTTTTCCTGAAAACTATTTCAGAAATCTGGGATTTTTTTTGAGCTCCCAGAGTTTACAGAGTACTATGGATAATCATGTGTACAACATGGAATCTCCTAAAGATCAGGCAGCTTATTTAAAGATACAGCTTCACACAAGCTGACATCTGAATATATGGCTACCAGACATGCTCAGGTGAGTTTTTTGGCAGCTGGTCCTCACCAGGCCCCCCTGCCATATGACTGTGAAGTCAGCAGTTCTGTGCAAACTCTGAGGAGTTCTCAATACACCCAGGCAGGCAGGACATGTCCCAGCACACTGGTCTCACTGTATTTGTGGTAATGGGTCTGTCGTAGGGAGTGTCAAAATCCAGAAGTGTTTTTACTAGCTGAATACATTTTTTGGGTGTGTATTATGCATTACCTCAAAGGTGTTCCAATAGTATGTGGGATTCAAATCAAAACAGCTGTAGGCTGTGCACATGAACTTGAACTTTTATCATCCTGTTATTTCAAAGTGCTTCCAAGCTTTCCTTTATCCCATTCAACATTTGTAGAGAAAATATGAAAGGAGGTTTGGATTCTGATGTTACTATCAAGTGAGAAATAGTGTTGAAATAGCTGTTCCTCATTCCTAGAATATAAAAAACTAAAGTTTGTCAACTCCAATGCTTTTTCTAGCCCAACTAACACAGTGCTAAATGAAGAGAAATGGTTTATACGAATCAGGCAGCAAATTCAGCTCCTTTGTCCTGGTATGTCTTCCACTTGTTCTTCACAGTGCTTAGATCAAGATTTGATATTACTTTGGGAAAAGATTGCAGCTAAGGTAGTGCTAAGCTAAGTTCTTGCATTCCTGATTATTTTTAGCTGCAGGATTGCCAGAAGCCTCTATGTCATGTAGCATCCTATGCTATTTCATCCAGAACATTTTGCACACTTTTGATTTCAAAGGGTTTGGGAGCTTCAGCAATTTATTAAGCTGTTATAGTTGAGAGTTCTTATGAAGAAAGTCTTTACCTTTAAGATGAAAATTTCAAAGAATTTTGTAGACTCTTTAATCTTGACCCCATAGTCAGACGTTATTTCATAAAGTAAGTCTGCTTCTCCCTTTTGCAAATTATAATTTTTTTTCACAGCCAGAGCTCTACTCTGCCTTCTCTTTTTCAATCTTTCACAGCAGCCGAGCACACTTAAAGCAATTACAGAAATTGCAACAACAAAATTAGAGTGTTGTAAGTACTTTAAGCTTTATTATAGCAGATGGACTGAATACCAGGATGGACGGCAGGATATGCAGATTATACTTCTGGCTCTTTAACTGTGTTATGAAAAGCAGCTCTCTACCTCTTACTTTGTTTCCCTATCTAAATGTCAGCAACAAATATTCCTGCAAAATACTTTTGACAAATACTTTGAGCTTTTAGGGAAGACATCAAATTCTATTGATTATAACTTGGGAAGAGCACAAAGATACAGAAATGAAGCGCTTCCCAGAATATATGAATACATTGGTGAAGCTGAATTCAGAGTAGAAACTGAATTTTCTTTGCATAGAATCTGACTCATAGGCAAGAATATTTACTGAGTAAAGTGCTACTTGTCAATATTCCTCTCAAGGTAACCTACTGGATCTCATTATCTGCTTCAATAAACCACAGTAACAATGAGGCCTATCGCTTTTCACAGTGCTATTATTGCTGTTATCCCAATCACATGCAGTGAGATTAACTATGTTCACAGGATTTTGAAAAGGATGCAATAGGATGTACAAATAAGGTATTTTTATTAAACTGAAAATAAAGGATACAAGACAAGAAACATAATTGAAAAGCTCTGACTCATTTCTCTAAAAAACCTGAGGTGCATGCCTATTCATGTACCTTCTATTTTTAAAAATGTAATGGCAGTCTAAGACTCTCCATCAGTTTGTGTTACAGCAGGCAGAAATATTGAGCTGAATTTTGTTGTGAATGTCCTTTATTTGATAATATCTGGCCCATTAAACAGCACAGCCTAAATAAGGCACTGGGTTTCAATAAAAGTTGTTTTTTGGGGAGGCTGGGGGGATGGAGGGGTGGGATGTTTGTGATTTTTTTAAAGAACTGAATCATACTTTAGTAAGATAAACTTTTTATTTTACTAGTTATCCAGAATACAAGGTGTCTGTTTTCAGAATGACTAAAAGCTTTTCCTATAAAGCAAGTTCCTTGCTTAGCTGCTCCTGCAGAAAAAAAGTTACAGCAAGCAGACTTTCCATTGTGGTCTGTGCTGCCCCATGCAGATTCTAGCACCTGGGAATACTCTCCCTCCCCTCATTGCATAAGCTGTGAGAGAAGGCTAGAAGTATAGCTGTCACCTGTGTAAGTTAAGACATAAATTATTAAATAGTTAGGAAGTAGACACGACTTAATAACCAGCTGTCCCTAGCATCAGTTAACAACTATCTGCACAGGAATATGTAGTAATTGTAACAAGACTAAGCAGCTCCCCATGTTCAGGCTCCAGCAGTACAAGTGTTCCACGGAGAAAATTTCCTTGTTGGCATATGTTCTCCAAAAGCACAGCCAGCAGTCTGCAAGGCCATGACACAACTGGAGAGAAGAAGTATGGAATACCTCATTCTGTCTTTACCCTTTCGTTTTCAGTTAGTAATGTCAAACATAAATCTTGAGGCTAAAATTGTAAGCGTCAACTTAAAAAAAAAGAAGTCTTGCTTTGCAGTCTCCAGCTGGCCCTGGTCACCTTTCTAATGCTGGCACACTCATGTTAAATACTAAATACAAGTGTGCCAGCATGCTGTTTAGTACTCCAGTACTGAATGAATGCCATGTAGCATTTTAACTGGAAACATTTTACACCCGTTTTGTACTTTTGTAAGGGACTGTATATTAAAAATCAATAGCAAATTAGGTCCAGTACTTTGGGACCACTGACTTATGTAGGTCTTGTAGCTCACTGATTGTGTTACTGATTTAATGGGAGTTTTGCTTTTTGATTGTTTGGTTTTAGCTGAGTTCCTTCAATTAGGAGAAGAGATACATCATCTCACATATTATTCCTCTGTCTCTGTGAAATCTCATGCTTTCTCATTCTTTCACCAACTCAAAAGGGGATTGTGTCTACACTAAAGCAGAAGCAAAAGTGTGTCCAGATGAGTCTTAGCCCAATTTATTAGGACATCTTTCTAATTTTTTAACAAAACACAGCCAAACCTCAGCCAAGCCATTTTATTTTCTACAAACAGATGCACTGGACATCCATCTGTCTTTTTGGATCCTGTAACAGATGCTACCCTGCTTTCCAGCATCCCTTTGAATTCTGCTCAAGGATGACCCACGCTTCATTTATACTCGATTTTCATTTAATTTATCCTGAACCTTGTAATAAAGCTCTCTAGTGTTCAGTAAATTACACAGAATTGAAAGTCAGCCACATAAACTGTTAACATGCAATGAGACACTTATTTAGGGCTCATCTCTGCCAGGCGATCAACACATTCAAGAATAGAATAATTTATATGTTGAATATTTGGCAGCAGCTCCCTCTGTACAAAGCAGTTTATCTGCTGGGATAAGAAATTTCTCCAAAAGAGTTCCTGAGGTCAGAAATATGTATTTCTGATCAAAATTCCCTAAAAGGGATCTTGTCTTAAACATAAATTATAGAATAAGTTGACTGTCCAGCCAAAACTGGCATATCAATGCTAAATTTGTTTCGTACAGCAAGCACTGTCTTGAGTTAACAATATAAATTTATTTTTATTTTTAAAAAAATTAATTGTTTTAGCAAGTCAAGAACTCTATGGCTACACCTAATTTCACTTTTCTTTCAGTTAGTGCAGTGCTTGAAAAAGAAAAACCATTGTGCAGACATTCTTGGTATTCGCAGGGTTTCTGGCAGGACTTTCTTTCCAAGTGCAATGGACAAACAGACTGCCAGTCTCCAGACACTGCCTTTTCTTTTTTTCAGTGAACATGACCATAATATGTAATCACATGAGTCTGGGATACATGCTGACCTCCATTAAACACTGTACACCTTGGATAATTTTTCTGGCTGAAGCTGATCTTAATTTGAGGGGCCAAATGAGTTTATAGGAAAAGTGGTATTCAATGGTTTCCCAACTACATAGAAATCATATGCTCACCAGATTTTTCAGTTCAATCATATTCCACTTAAATATAAAGCTTAAATGTTTTGGTTTATTTTATTAACATCAGTTAGGATATCATACACCTGGGATGACATTCTGAATGTATACAAGAACACAATCAATGCCTAGGGAAGCTCTTAACTGAAATGAGGAAAAATAGACGAAAGAGTACATTATAAAAGCAAAGTAGGCAGTAGTCAGTCTGAATGAAAGTCAGGTTTCCCACAGCTCTGGAATAATTTAGAATTTATTCTGGATGGTTCTGAAATTCTATATTTGTATGTTAGGAAAATTCATTTCCCAAACTTTTTGTCTTTGTTTTGTTTTCCATTTTTGAAAAACTGTTTTAAAAATAGCAAGAACATCTTAGATATTCAGTTTTCTAGTTAAAAAATATAAATGTACCAGAGCATCATAAGTAGGATAATATGAAAGTATGAAAATTAAGTGACTGCTTCAAAGAACTCTAGTAGCTTCAGTTTAAATTTTTTACCCCAGATCTGCTTCCGTGAGAAACTGGTTTACAGAGATGTATGAATAGACAAGAATAAGTGGGATCAAATATAAGAAAAAGATATTGGGGAAAAGACTGGTTGGGGTTGAGTTTGACTCCTACAGTGATAAAGCATTAGAGTTCAGGGGGGTGTGCTCTAATTTTTAAAATTTATTTATTTTAAATTTAAAAATTACATTTTTCAGCAAATTGCAGTGCAAGGGACTGGACTAGGTGGATTTCTGAGATTCCTTAAAATTGTACAACTGGGGCTGCATTCTTTAGAAAAAATTCTTGAAATTTTTTTTTTAGTTGATGCTTCCCTCAGAACATTTTTTGCTAGCTATATTTTAAGTCTTCTATATAAAAGGCAAATATGGGAGGGGTTGTTATTGGTGTCTTGTATAGGCTGTGTTTTCTGTGGGTTCATTCATCTTCAGTGATCCCATTTTTGGAATAGAAGATATGTATCTCTGTTACTTCCAGCCACCCCCATGTTGTATGTATATATTTCATTTCACTTCACAGTTCTCCTTTCCTCTGATAGGACTATATTCATGGGTGAATCTAATTTGCATTCTAAAATTAATTTTTATGTTGCTGTCTTAGGATGCCATTTCAATTTTGTCTGGTTCCCAGCTTGAGGAAAAGAAAGTGTTTTTGAATCTCTTTTCCTTCTTCCATACCACTCTTCCTTTAGTGCTATTTAGATTTTACTGGTTTTGCAGGCGATCTCAAAATATTGCTCTAGAAGTCTTTAAACGGCTTTGGTTTTAACCCATCTAGCACAATTTTAGCATTAGGATTTTTCCAGAGAACACAGACACAGTCTACTTGCTTCAATTACATTATTAAATCTTCCATGTGAAGGGAAGCAATTTTGTTTGTTTTACTCTGCAGAATATTTCAATCACCTGACAGCCTGTGGAAATTAATCCTTTCTCTGTCATGTAAACTGATATACGGCTGTATGAAAGATTTTTACTGGGCCATCATGCACCTCATGCATCCTCTGATGCCTGTCCTTAAGGTGCTCAACCTTGCTACTTGAGTAAGCTCTTTTATGTTTTCAACAGACGAGGAGAAAATGTGGGCTCTTTTACTCAGTGGGGATGGACCATCTATCAAATAACAAATGAGGTGTTCAGAGCAAGCAAAATAAATAAATACCTAACTGTAGTGAAGCTTTGCATGTGTCCCACTTGTTTTTGTTTGTGTAGACAAATGAGGTGCATTACATGTTGTATTTCATACTGTTTTACATTCCCGAACTCCCCGGAACATTCGAAGCTCTCTTCATGATATATTGCTAGTGAACATAAAAACAAAGGAAGTATTACCTGGCCTTTTATAGAAATTCTTGTGAGAGATTCAAATGAAAGAACAACAGTCTCTTGATTCATTTAAAAATTAATATGTAAACAAATTTCAGTGTCTTGTTTGTTCTTTGTGTCTCCAATGGGTCTGTCTTTGCTCCAGAAATTTTCACACCATTTTCGAAGGTTACTGGCTCACACATAAACACATTAACCTTACAGATTGAAGTGGAGAAGGTTTAAATCAAGACCTAATCTTTCCAGCAGCAAATATGAATTTAAATAAAAGTAGCTTTCAAACAGCATAGAGGACTAAAGAAATGAGGACTAAAGAACCAATAGAATTATGAATCTGTAATAATACATATTTTTATATGCAAATGACCACTTAATAAAGAAAAATATTCATTGGAAACCAAATAGTGCAATAATGAGAAAGGAAGTGGTGATACAGGCATTTATATTCCATAAAGACAGGTAAGGGAGAAAGAATTTAGACAACAAGAAGGATTCCCTGCCTATTAATTTAAGAATATTTCTACTGAATTAAGCAATATTGAAAGTCTCTAAGTCTTTGTGCTCAATGCACAGAAATCTTCTGTTCATTTAATTAAAAAATGTCAGTGCTTTATGTCTTTCTGGACTTTTGCACTAATGTTCTTCAAATCTGTGCTGTAAAGACCACACATGCAACTGATCCAGTTCAGACTGTCTGCTGAGACCACTCACCCAAGTGTGTGTTTCTGTACAGGTGTTCACATAAAAAGGACATCCATCTATCCTCGTCAGATGGCTTAGAACAATCATTAATAGTCATGGACCATCGATGAGGTAAAGAATACTGTTAAATATATGGTCGGTATAATTATTTGGAAGTGGGTTTTTGACCATGAGAAAAATGGTGCAATCCTCCATGATTCTTCAGGCACTCTAATGCACTCTTCAGGGAGTCTCTATAATAAGATGGCTTAGCATCACCCTCCTCCCAAACCAAAACTCCTATCAAAATTTAGATGACCTAAAATGAGCTTTGCTTAGGCTCATGGATTTCTCTGTATCAGATTTATACATGGTAGAGATCTGCAAGAAAGGAATTTAAAGACTGTTGAATTGTTAGGAAGAAACTTGTTGGGGTCCTTCATAGTGCTCCAAGTAGGTTAATTGGGCAGAATTGGAAACTGAGTGTATCTGCCGGCTTGCCTTATTTATTTAATATAGGTTGGTTAGCTTTGTATAGCAGTCTGAAAAACAAACAAACAAAAAGAACTTATCACTCTTTTGTTCTGTCATTTGTCTTAATAAAACTTCTGGTCAAAGTAGGAGCTTTCTCTTTGGACTAACAGCACACTAGGGCTTAAGTCAGGCTAAAGGATTCTATAGACAATGGCTTTAGATTTCCCTAGCTTGTTGGTTCTGTCTTGTTTTGTGGTTCTTGGGTTTTTTAAAGCAGAACTATGAAAAATGCTGTCTTTCTCCAAACTTTCAAGTTGTTTTCCATGGGCATATGAGCTAGGCTTTCCTGGGACTTTTACTGTTGATTGGCATAAGTCTCTTCTTGTCTGCAGTGAGCTGCTAATGAACCAACAAGGGATTAGGAGGAAAAGTCTGGCGAACATCCACATGCTGCATCAGCTGAACTGGAGGAACTCTTCTGTCAGTCTCTTATTTTGAGGCTACAGATAAATTTCCTAATCATATTTGTGATAAAGTCAACTTAATACACTGTTCACTGGAGAAAGCCTGACAGTTTTCCAATAATAGGTAGCAAAAAGGGTAGCAAAACACAATGTATTTCTAATTATTAATGATATTTCTAATTATTTATGATGTGTCTTCTCCCTTTGCTATCTGGATGAAAATTGTACCACATTGTTACATGAATTTCTATCCCTCTGCCCATAGCTGTGGCTTCAAAAACATCAGCATCCACACGCAGTTATAGCAATATTTCAGAATATTAAGGGGCTGTATTAGAGCCAGCAACATTTCTAATGAATAAGGTCAAATTTATGAATAAGTAAGGCTAAAATTATTGCTTGGGTGAGTTAACAGCTCAATATTCTCTAAAAGTCAACAGTGACTAGGTATGGCAGTAGTATGTTAGAACTGGCCTTGAAGGTGACAGCAGATATTTTGCATGTGATGGAGTAGATCCATTAGAAATGTAAAAGGAAGACTGAAATAGTTGGAGTGGTAAGCAAGAAAGATGATCTTTGTGGCAGTATCCTGAGTGGATAAAGAGGAGCAAGACAGCACTCGACAAAGACAGAAAAGAGAAGGTCACAATAGCTGAGGAGCAAACCCATGAAGTCTACATTAAAGATTTAGTTGCTGGACAGGGAAAAAACACTGAATCTTAGAGCTGTTTCTCTGAAGGCACTAAATATACACTAGATTTTTAAGTATAAAGGGAGAAATGAATAAGAGGTGATACCCAGGTTAAAAGACTGACATGTCTAGGAATCTTTCAATGAAACTACTTGTGTCACAAGTGTTAACTCGCGCGCTTACACCTTGGCAGAATAACACAATGTCTTGAATGTACTGGAGGTGTGGGTCATGTTGTACCAACAAGCCTGATGAACCATGGTGAAACAAGCTGCTGGAGGCCCACTACCACCAGTAGTGTCCCACAGCTGTGTGCAGCACTGAGCTCTTTGTGGCTCTGTGTTATTCAGAGAAATCAAATCAAGTATCACAGAGCACCATCACTTGACATGCTGTGACTATCTCAAAAATCAAAATTAAGCTGGCTGCATTAGTTCTTTGTTGTGGAAGATGCGTAGGAGTTTTACAAATGATGGTTGGTAACTCTTCTGTAATTCTCTATGACTTTGAAAGTCTAGGAATTGTCTGTAGTTTGGAAAATGATCAGTATGTTCCCTCGAGAGCAAACACTTGAAAATCATTAATTTTCTTAGGAGAAAATTCCTTGCTAATAAAGAAGTAGCACAAAAAATCACAAGAAACAGTTGAGCTTCAACTGTGGAATTACAACAGCCAAGTATTGTTCATCTTCTGTTTCCATAGAAAGCTTTAAAATACAGTTGTCTGACATTTTTAAGGCATTGAAATTTTTTGAAGTTTTTTTATTTTTAATGAGGTTTAAGGACCTCTAGCAAAGATGGAGTTATCAGAATGGTATGTGATGAGAAAATTTCTGTCTTCTAATGACATAGTTCACGGTCATAGTTTGTGTTATAGTTTCCAGAAATATACACTACCAGATTCAGGGAGCCATATTTTCACTGCACGGAAAAGGATAAACTTGAAATATAATTTCATTTTAAGGCCTCCAGAATACTCACATAATATTCAGAAGATTATAAAGAATAAGTGATATATTGACAGATTTTGTGCTGCTTCTGACATTTATAGCAACCTAAAACTGGAGTGATGTTATGATATTATCCAGATCCTCAGGTATACTTTTCAACTGGAATCACATCTCAATTGGCATATAAGGATGTTTTCTGTCAGTCTTTGAAAAGCCTGCTTATCAGTAATTGTCGTACATAATTTTTTCTATTTCAATCAGTTCTGTAAAAGCACAGGATTTTTGTATTGCCATCTAATTATGCACCCAGTGTGAAGAGACAGAACTTCTCCTTCATGACTACATCATGCCGTGCCCTGCTCACATCATGGGAGACCATTTGCATGAGATAAAACCTCCATGCCGGCCCATGGAATTATTGCTGCCTGTTCCCATGGGTCTGAACTGCTGGTTTAGGGAGGGAAGGAGTCTTCTGTCATGACATAAGCATTGTCAAGACTCAACTGTGGCAGCTCCTTGCACTTTGACAGCTGAAAAAACATTGGACACAGCTCAGGATATAAACTTAGATAAAAGTTGTGAAAAGGTAGAAATAAGGCACTGTGATGTTAGATTGCTGTGATTTTTTTTTTACCTGTGTTTAATCTGGGAAAACTATGGAAGCCATGCTAGCTTAATGCCTGTAGGGAAAGTTGCAAGGTGTTGGCCCTTATCAGATTTAACATTTATAGTGGCTGAATGCATCATACAATTTTGTCACTTTTTTTCAGATTCATTAAATAATTACTAAGAAAAAGTGTTAAATTAAAAGAAACAAGTTTGTCTCTTTTTCCTGCTTTTCTCAGTGATTTGATGAGCTAGAAGATTTATTAGGTTTTATTTACGTAATTTCTAAAAATAATGTCTTAGTTCATTCTCTTAATTTATATTGCTGGTAGTAAATTTAAGAGCAAGAAAATGGGAGACTATAGTGTAATAACAGCTAGATGCTGAGATAATAAAGTATTTGAACTTATGATACATTGAGATTTTCTGGCCCATTTTCTACTTTGGAAAGAAAGAGTGGGTTTTCCACTTTTAAGATTAAAAAACTATGAACTTCTTTTAAATATCTACATGGAATACATATTGTAATGATTTTACTGGATGTTGGAATAATTATTCAAAACTGTTCTTCCTAAAAATAGACAAAAACATTATTGATCCTCGTAATAAGTTGGAGGGACATCACTTATAAAGCAATCATTAGGTTGCTGTGGCTTTACATTATGATTTTTACTGCTAAAAGAAAATATTATTTAAGTTTTTCCTAGTCAAAATCAAGAAATTGTACCCTCTATTAGAGGTTTTTTTCTCAGACTTCATATGTGACATGGGATTCCCACTGGTATTATTCCATTTCATGTTTCTCTTGCCGTGCATTGACTTCTTCACACAGCTCTGCCAAGTAGCCCTGTCATTAACGTTCCCCCACCAACGACAGCCTTGCCCAAATCTGTTATTGCACGTGTGCAGCCCCCATTGCTTTCTGCAAAGCCATCAAGGTTAGCTCAGATCACTAATCTGAATGTTTGAAGCAAAATCCAATGGATTTTGATTTCTGCAGGCCAGACTCCCATAAACTATTTTGACAGGTGGTAAGGAATATCAGAGGATAGTGATTGTCCTCCTGGAAGCCATGATGAAAATCTGGGAGTGGCTTAGCAGCATCCAAATGAATATAAGAGTGTAAGAAAAGGAAGTGTAAGGAAGAAATATTACTGGGACTCCATCTGTAGACCAACTCCTCACTTTTCAATCTAAATGGATTGGGTCTTTTTTTAACATTAACATTTCATGGTATATAGCATTGAGCAATAGCAGTAAGATTAATGGTATCAAGGATCTTAGTCACAGTAAAGTAAATGGAGTTATTGTTGCGGTTTATATCTCCATCACAAGATGAGAAGTGACCATTTAGATACGTTACTAGCTGAAAATATAACCAATGACTTCAATTTAATATATTTACTCTCACGATAAAATATAATGCTGCAAAATGCTTTGATGAGAAGGAGACAGCATTTATAATATTTTAAGACTGAAACCTTTAATTTGTATTTACACATAAGAAAAACACAGCTTCATGCTCTTGTGTATAAAACACATATTTAATGTGTTATTTATGATTTAATATCTTTTCTCCCATTCCTATTTCCTGCATTCCTACTTGTACACTTTTTTAAAGCTTAATTCTACAATATATTAAGGCTTCTCTAGTTAGGCAAGAGAAAAAAATAGGGTTTCAATACTTTCAATTGTTAGCTTCATTCTCCCTGTGATGCTTTGATAGAACTATATAGGTAAATGAAGATCACTCTTTTTTTTGTCTTTATGGAAAGCAAAAAATTAAACAACAAACCACTGGTTTTGGCAAGGTACTCGGAGAGAGAAATAATGTTAAGCAGTTTGCAACCCTAGCTGTCAGGTCCATTTTTAAGCAGGTAGGAAGGTGAAGATCAGAGATAGTTTTGTGTTATTTTGTGTTCCTACAGGAGAAATATTGTAAGGTTTTATAAAAAACTTTCATTTTTCTCAAAAGCAATGACTTAATAAGGGAAGGTGTATTAAACTGCATAGATTACCTACAGGTATATCAAAATGAGAGAAAAAAAAGGCATTATCTTGGCTGGTTCACAGCACTTGAGAAACACAAGTTCAGTCACCACTTTCTTGCAAAAACCTTGCCTTCCCTGGAGATTATCATTCTTACTGTGGTTTGGCATCTACCTGTAAAACTGTAGCAATACTAATTCTTCATTTCTTCTGTGCTTCTCTGCTGTGTCTTTGAAGACAAGACATAATTAGCCATAGGTTTGGTACAGCTACACCTCTGGGAAAAACTATTCACTTTGCTGATACCTGAGGAGGCAGATCCCTGACACGTGTGTTTGGTCACTGCCAGCCATGGGGCTCCAGTCTGCAGGGCAAAAGCAGCTGCCAGCTTTGCAGAACTGCCACCACAAGCTCTGCTTTCCACTTTTCTGCTTTCATCCCTTAGTAAGTGGAACTGTCACAAATGTACCTTTAAAAACAGCTTTTAAAAAGTATTTTCATTTTTACATTTTCAGCAGACCGATATTAATGAAAGCTATTAATGAAAAGGATTATGTCCATTCAGGTGATGTTGCATGTACCCAAACACAACTTGTACCAATCTTTTGGGTAATGGCACACAAGACTGCAGATGTTGTGTTCCTGATGCTGATAAATTAGTCCATTTTAGTTCCACATTGAAGGAAAGCTGGACCTACTTTCCTTACTGCTATTGATAAGATGGCTTAGAGGGAGAGGACATGTAGCCTTGTTTGGAACAAAGATTGAATGAGAGAAAAAAAGAAGAACGTAAGGAGAAAGTTCGCAGCAAATAAAAGCAAAGATTCACAAGAAAAAGCTGCCTGCAGAACTGAAATCAATTAAATATTTAGGATGGAGTGTTGAAATACAGATTTTCTGACAGAAGAAGTTTAAGCAGCTTCAGGGAGTCCAATCCTGAGCAAAAATCATAGAATAGTGACCTGTGAACATTACACTGTAAGGCTTTATCTATCCATTGTACAAAAAAGGTAGCTATATTATATCTGTTAGTGCCATTATTCCCAGTTCATTCCACTGTTTTCAGTAATGAAAACACTCATTATAATGCAAGTGTACCTGGGGGACTTAGAAGTTGCTGCCAGTTCTCACATAACACAATGCATATTTTTTTAATCTTACCTAAGGAAAGAAAGAAAACCGAGCCCTTGGCAGTAATTGATTTCAACCATGAGGGGGACAGTGCTCTACCAGACAGGATTAAATTTGTTGCAATTGTTCCCCTGCTCATTTTTTGCTGCAATAGAGGTGTTGTTTCTCTATTGTAAATTTCTTCTTAGATGCTTAATTTTTAAAGGATTTAAAGAGTAAATCCTTATACCATGAATCCACTGCATGTGACAATGCCAGTACTGCAGACTGTTGCAGATAGGCCAGTGGCTGTTAGTGGCATACCAGTTCAGTCCTGTGGTCAGTATTCCTGTATTTCACTGTTAACGTTTTCCATGGAAAATACTTAGTTTAGCAAATATTACTGAAGTGAGAAAATATAAAAAATAGTGAGCTTGCTTCTCCTTTTTCTTGCCCTATCCCTGGAAGCGTTCATGGCCAGGTTGGATGGGGCTTTGAACGACCTGGTCTGGTGGAAGGTGTTCCCTTGCCCTATGGCAAGGTGTTTGGAACTAGATGATCTTTAAGGTCCCTTCCAAAACAAACCANACCTCATCGTACCGAGACAGCTGTTTTACCTGGAGAAACTAACCGAGAAGTTGGCAAGTGCCCCACCGACACATTCTCCGGCTGGAGCCACCCACGGCTGGGTGCGGTGAGGGTACTCGNCCCTATCCCTGGAAGCGTTCATGGCCAGGTTGGATGGGGCTTTGAACGACCTGGTCTGGTGGAAGGTGTTCCCTTGCCCTATGGCAAGGTGTTTGGAACTAGATGATCTTTAAGGTCCCTTCCAAAACAAACCATTCTACGGTTCCGACTATGATTCTCGATCTGCCTTTTCAATTTTTGTTTTTCAAATCAGCCCACGGAATAAGCCTTAAAGAATTTGAGACAGCTTATTTTGGTTTTGTTTGCTATAATTACAACCATCCACCNGCCGGGATGAGGCTCCCCCCGCCGGGATGAGCCGCCGGCGCTTCGCCGCAGCGCTCGCCTCGCCCGGGGCCCTTTCCCGGGTGACCCCGGGTGTGTCCCGGGCGGGCGGCCCCCGCTGCCCGCATGGCTGTGCCGAACCGGGCAGTGCCGGCAGGCCGGAGCTCATCCGCCCGCCTCTCCTGGCCTCTGCTGGGGTAGCCGGGATGTGCTCCCTGCCGCTCCCCTCCCACTCGCCCTCTTCCTTCGCAGGAGCCTTCCGCGCCTAGTTTAATGGTTTTGCAAAGAAAGCCAAGCAGAAGAACACTTTCCTCGGTGGCGGTGGTCAGACCATGACCTAACTCACCATGAACTTGGAAGGGCTTGAAATGATAGCGGTGTTGGTCGTGATTGTGCTTTTTGTAAAAGTGTTGGAACAGTTTGGGCTGATTGAAGCAGGTTTAGAAGGTAAGGGAGTGCTTTTCAGTGGCTCGTCATTTTTCTGTTCTGGTTATTCTGTTGCAGCGAAGCAGGAGGCACCTGTAAACTGGATGTAAGGCACTACCTGAGTCACCTCGAGAGCGACGTGCACATCAGTGGCTGTCTGTTGTGGATGTTGGTTGTGGTGGTTTAATTTTGCAGGAAAAATAAACCGGTATCCAGAAAACTGCTGGTATAAACTTAGGTGTTAAAGTCTGAATCTCTTATTCCTGTTTTAAATCTGAAAATTTAAAGTAGTGAGGGTAGAGCAGATTTTAGGATGATCACAGGCAGTCATATTGCCTCCAAACTGTCTTGTAACAAAAATTGTTTTGTAATTTATTCACGTTAACTTCATCTGTAATAGGATTGTTATAAGATCAAGATATATCTTTTACAGTATTTAAAAACCTGTTGAATATTTAATTTACTGTTAACATTTTAAACTGTGCTTGAGGAAGAACTACAATACTCAGATTCAAACTAAGCAACTTACTAAGGGCAATCAAGTGCAAATTTGTTGCTTGATGCTTTGTTTTTCTTAGACAGATCCCCTCCTCTATTAGCAATATTGTTTCTTTATAAAGCACTAAAAACTAAAACCAAGAAGCTTACTTTATTTTAAATGTGCTTTTTACATGTACAATAGTGGAATATTGATTATTTTTACCTTATTTCTAAGAGAGCTGTTATTCTTACCATATGAAGAGTTAGACTCAAAAAACACTACTTGCAGGGTGGTCGATAATGCAATGACAATCATTGCATCCCAGTGTTTTATTAGATTACAGTCTGAAGTGGTCTGTTTCTCAAATATTGAAGGAATATTGTATTCTCAAATATTTCTGTAAGCTAGCATTTGAATACAATGTACATACTTACACCTATGAAAAGGAGAACTTTGTTGACTAATTGTGGTTTCATGTGTTAACATGTAAGAATACAACCAAAATTTTCTCCTATGGAAAGGTCTAAAGCAGTCCTTTTTATGTAACCCTTTCAAGAAACCCCGTTTTCCTTTTAAGTGATTTTAAATAAGGAAGTCACTCAACTGGTACTCTGTCTGTGTTGCTGTCTTGGGTGGACGTGCTAGAATCTTGCTACAGAATCTTAAATCTCTGCAGAGATGACAAAAATGTGTTATCAAGTGCATTTTTATAAATACTTTATGCTTGTGTTAGAGAACATTATGTTAAGTTTAAATGACAGCAGAGAGATTTCTTTAAATCCATGAAATTCTGATTTTCTTTTTGTGCTGTGTTTAGTTTTAAGTAGAAATATCAATCAACATGATAAATGTTAACATGAAAGTTAGTTCCAGCATTAGAGACTGCAAAGATTGGGGAAAAAAGTCTGTATTTACATTTTAGGTTGGTTGTCATGTTTCAGTGTGCTCTGTCAAGTCTGATTGCCACATCTGTTTGGGTTCCCTGGTAAAATACATCATTTGATTGTTGTCTGTACTTGCTATGGCTGGAGAAGCTGATAATGGAAAGACAGTTCAAAATATAGTGAAGATGTCTGTAAGTGGTTGTATTATTTCTGTAAGAAATAAGTTTCTTGTGCAGCTGCCTGTTTTTTGCGCTGTTCCTGCCTCACTGGCCAAAAGTCTGGCAGTCTGTGTGTGCACAGAGTCTTAAAGTTTCTTCTTACCTAGTGCAGGACAGGTTTCCAGCACGCCAGCTAGAGAAAAGCACAGGAAGACATATATGCCCCATTCCTCTGTGATGTTCTACTTCTGTGAATGGCATAAAAGGCATGTTACATGGGAATCAAGTAACAGATATAAATAATGGTGTGTATTCGTGGGCCTTAGCTAAATTTCACAGACTGAAGAATTTTCTTCCTCTTAGTTCAGGACCAGTGCAGATTTCTTCCTCATTTTTTTCTTAAACTTGTGATTTAAAGATATGAACTGATTACAATAGGAAAAAAAAGATTTTTACACTTCTACTAGAGAATTGAAAAAATACTTAACAAGTATCAAGGCTATTCATTTCCACTCATGAGTGAAAAGTACATGCATTGTAAAATTCTGCAAATGTTGGAGAAGTTTTTCAGTAGAATGTTAAAAAAAAAGGAAATTTTTCAAGTATAGTCAGACTTTGCATGTGCTTTTCCAGAAATTAGTGAGGAAGTTGGTCTCAGCTTTCTGAAAATGTTGTGTTTTATAAAGATAATTGTAGTTTTTTGGGTTTGGGTAGGTTATATCACTTCTTTCTTATTCACAGAGCTTAATACGTCCCAACAAAATCTTTCTATTTTTTTCGTACAATTTAATAGTTTAGAGTTTATAAAACACGTCCTATATCTCCCTGGAGATCAGAGTCAGTAATAATCTCTAACACATTGCACACAATGCAGGATGCTAAAACTCATTCTGAAGTTTTGGTAGAGACTGAGGTTTCAGAATCCTGTTGTGTCCCTATCATGGTAACAAAAGCCTGAAGATATCTTACACTGGATTTTCATTATTCTGAACCTTGTGAAACACCACATTAATCTGGAAGAATCAGATGCAATGATGTAAATCAAGAGCGCTCTGTTCATCATAACCACCCTAAGTATAAGAAATATTCTGCTTCCTTCAGACTCTACAATGCAAATTATGTGTATGATAATAGTAGTATGCAATTATTTTCATTCTTTTTGAAAATAATAAAGTATTTTCAGAGTAAACATTGCATATACTTGCTTGATGCCTTGAGTTTTAGCTTTTATATTTTTATATTTTTTTCAAATTCTTTATAGCTTACTGTAAAACTCTGAAGTGTCTTAACACCCTGCTAGTTGCCGCTCTCTCATGCTAAGATAGACATAACAAAGGCTCTAGCTTTGCTCTCCAAGGACCCCCAGACCCAAAATGTGTAAACCAGCATCTTGGAGAAGGGGGGCTTAGCTTAGAGAACTTACATCAGTAGCTAAAATTTTAATTGGCCAAATTATGCTGATATGCAAATGGACCAAACCTAAAAAAAGTGTGAAGAACTTGTGACTTGTTGTCCATCTTGGGGTCCATTTTGGAAGTAGCCTCTGGGCTCCCCAGGGTGTACCTTTGAAGGCCTTTCAAATAAATATCACCTTTATTCCCTTATTCCTGTCTAGTCTCTGTTTCCAGGTAGCCACATCAGGCATCAGTTTATACTTACACTGCACTGACTCAGGTAACAGTATGCTTTCTTTGGTTTTGTCCTATTGCCTTCAGCTGCTGAGTGATTCTGTTGTTGTAAGAAAGTATTTTCAAAGAGATGTTTTTAATATTGTGTGACAGCTCTGAAAGTGATAAGTAGCAGAATAGATTTATACACTTTCGTAGATTGTGGGTTGGCAGAGACTTTATCTCTCAGTTAAATATTGTTTTATGATGTATTGCACTCACTTAGATTGCAGTATGCTTTCTGTGGTTTTGCCCAGTTGCCATTAACTGCTGAGTGGTTTTACTGTTGTTATAAAAGTTTTTTCAAATAGATATTTTTAATATTTTATGACAGCTCCTAAAGTTACGGGTAGCAGAATAGATATAATCGCTCTTGTGGGTTGAGGATTGCACAGGCTTTGTCCCTAGGTTAAATATTTAACTCTTCATAAATTAGGTTATGTCCTCCTTGATAAACTTCACTGTTTTTTAAAACAGTAATTTATTAGGTGTAGAGAGTAATGCATTGATACCTAATCAGGAAAGTTTGTTCCTAGATATACCTCAGTATTGATTTAAAATTATTTCTTCTTGTAAGGAAAGTTTTTCCTAAAGTCATTCATAAGTAGAATGCGATACAAGAACTGAGTGACTATATGTACAAGAGGTTACCATATTTAGATTATGCCACAGTCAGAATATTGATTTATAGGATTTCAGTATGTTTTTAATACCTTTCTGAAAAGTACTTTGTGATCTTCAAATATAAGGATCATATGAACTCGAAGAAGAAATGGAAGAGGTTTTCTTTGTGAATATCTTCCTTGTATGACAGTGTTTCTGGGTAAAGTGTTGGGGATGGAGAGGCTGAAGCATCATGAAATCAGCCCATTCCTAAGTTAAAATGGCTTTGTCCTAAGGTTTCTGGGGAAACCTGGATTGCTTTTCAAAAGCTAAATCACTTGTTAATTAAATAAACAGAAAAATAGACTGCTCTTCATCAAGGTATGCGTTGAAACCTACACCGTTTGGAATAAGGTTCAGAGAAGAAATTTGAATTATATTACTGATCAAAAATATTTTAAAAGGAGTACCGTGGTTTTTAGGAAATATTCTTACAACAGTTAGAACATCTAATAGAAAAAAATGGCATGGAAGTAGCTGTATGTATTACTGTAAAATGTGGGTTCCATATCTCTGGTATTGGTGTCTATCTGAAATTCTTGTTTAGGAGTCCTGAGAATGTCAGCAGTAGAACTTTACAGCTAAAATTGTAATAATCAAGCTGAATTGCTGAAACACTTGATTCCTTCAAAATGTCAAAGCAGCTACTAATCCCATTTTAGTAATCTTGGCTATTAACAACTTCCCATTCATCAGCTGGAAAAAAGAGCAAAACCACAGACACAGTGGTAGTTGCTTGTGATATTTACAATGGTTTTGACAAGGACTGGATGTGTCTGGAAACGAAGTGGAAGTTACTTGTGGTTGCTCCGAAACTAGCGGCCTCTGGAGCTGTTTATCCGTCCGGACTATGATCTGCTGGGAATGTCAACATTTCCACAGTGATGTCCCTCCTCCCAATTTTTCATGGATGGAAAAGGAGTAATACCACAGAATCACAGAATGGTTGGGTTGGAAGGGGCCTCTGGAGATCATCTAGTCCAAGCCCTGCTAAAGCAGGTTTATGTAGAGCAAGTTGCATGGGATCACATCCAGGAAGGCTTTGAACACTTCCAGTGAAGGAGACTCCATGAACTCTCTGAGCAGCCGGTTGCAGTGCTCTGTCAAGCTTTTCCTCAATATTAATTTCAGAAGATTCATAATGAGTAGCATTTCATCCTACAAATAGCGTGTAATAAACAAAGGGGTTTTTATACCATTTTTCTTTTCCTAGGATCAGTCTGGATGTCAAAGAGAGTTATGCACAGGATTGTGAAGTATGGAAGCAAACGTGGACCAATATGTGAAATGATTTGGCAGAGCTGACAGTGGGCAAAAGGCAAAAATATGATAGAAATTTTAATATTAATAATTTCAGGCCTTCCTTAGAAATAATTTGTTCCATTAAGTCTTCATAAATTACAGGATAAGTTAAGTCAAAACAGCTGTTGAAATGACTGCTCATATGTGGGTGAGTGAGCAGTAGATAGAAATCTTTAACACAGAACTCCAGTGAATTTTTTCTTGATTAAATATTTAGCTCAAACAGCACTAGTAAGTCATTTGTAGACAGCAGAATGTATTGTAGTTGATTTGAAATTATGCACTTTTGGACATCTCATCAGGTTGTGCATCCTGCATGACTGGTCAGCAAGCCACTCATGGGCAGAATGAGTAAGAGGAAAGCTCTTCCCATTTTTCATACTAGAAGCTCCAATTTATGGATACAGTTTTAAAAAAACCAGAAGTAGTCAGGTAAGAAAAGCAACTTGCTAGCCATGAGAATTTGTGATAGGTTCCTTCAGCCATTAGATGCCTGCTTTAAGCAGTCTATCATCTCTTGAGTCATCTTCTGAAGGCTGGTCCATTGTTGCTGAAAAACCGATGTTCCCAGGTCAGTGTCTGCTGAAGAGTGTCTTTTCTCAACACTTGCTGTCTCACTCAATACTAATGTGCATGTCTAGTGTTCCACGTCTACAGAGACCAAAGTAGATAAGTACTGTAATTGAAAGGATGCCAAAGAAATATATGGATAGAGTCCTACACTCTGAGTTATCAATACAATGCTTTTTTGCAAACTTACTAGTTTATAATTAGCATTTCAAAATATATATAGTATTAGTTTCCTGTGCAAGTTTTAAATGCATCAATTCATTTGGATCTTCCCCTTTTTTCCATATTTTCACTATTACTCTCACATTTTATAAGTAGTGTAGCTATTATACCCCAGGAGAAAAATGAGTTTTTAACTAAAGCCTCTTTTTTTTTTTTTTTTTGCAGGCTTGCAACGTTTTGGTTATCTAATTCATCTTCCTACAGAATTCCTAATTTTTTATTATATTTTTCTGGCTGATTTAACCATCAGTCACCTTCACTCAAAATATTCCTCAGCTTTAGAATGTCTGTCTTTTTGGCATACAAATAACTGTACATCTTCTTAATGTTTAGAGAAGTTCTTGTGTTTTAACCATTGTTATTTTGTTTGGTTTTTTTTTTATAGAAGAGTTCTTCCTTTAGTTATCTGACCTATTTCTCTGGTGATTAATTGTTCAGCACCTGGTAGAAAGTTCAGTGGTGATTTCTCTGGTGAATAATTGTTCAGCACCTGGTAGAAAGTTCAGTTCAGCCAGACTGAATGCTGCCTAGATCTAATGAGGCATATGATTTAATCTGACACAACAACTCTGTTTTTCCTTTCTGCAGTCATTTTTCCCAGTAGTATCTCTAGAGGTATGTGGTTTCTCCAGGCACATTTTCTTTATTGGATCACTAGTAAAAAAAACCATTCTTCTGTAAACAGACAAAATTTCAATCAACCAAAGCTGACTACAACAGCTGTTTTCTTATTGTTGATGATGTGAGATAATGAAAGAAAAGGAGAGTAGATCAGGTAAATACATGTTTATTAATCAGATATTTATTTATCAGTAGTTATATCAGAGTTATTGCAGGGAATACTGTCTACTTTTACACTGAAGAAATACGAGTTTTACTCTCATTACTAAATTCTAATACAGAAAATAAACCTGACATCTGAAACAGAAAAGAAAAAGGGTTACCAGAGAAGTGAGTTGTTCAGGACATTAAGGAAGATACCTTTATTGGACATAAGCATGATGATTTTATGTCAATAACACTCATGAACTGCTGTAGGTACATCAGAAAAGACTCTTGTACATCCACAATTTGATCTATTCTTTTGGTACTAGCAGCTCATACTCAGCATTTTTTTCTAGCTCCGTGTCTACAACTTGATGGGATGTCTCTAGGTAACCAGAAAAGACAGTTTCTGCTGGTGGAAAAAATAATCTATATAGAGCCACTTCTTGCCGGTGTCTGAGGAACTTGCAGTAACAGTGCGTAAGTTTCTCTGATGGTGACAGTCCGTGTTTAGCAGCTGCACCTTAAAAGCAGGCAGAGATTTACCTTGTTTAGTGAACCTGATGTATCTGGAAAGCCAAAATTTCTGCAGATAATCCATAATATTCAAGTGCAGTGAGTGTTATACCCCTTGGAGAATAAGATCATATTCTTCTCTATAGGAGGGTGTAGTCTGTCCTCTTGGAAAGTAATATATCATCTCATGAAAGTCCTTGACTATTTTTTCATTAGAAAGAACTTTTTTTTTCCACACTGAGTCAAATTTTATTTAGCCTTAGGATATACATGTTACATTTTGAGATTATATTAATATGCCATCTGAGTTACCTCCTTTGAAGTCCGAGATTTAAATTTATATTTGCAAGACAGTGAGAGTACCTGTACCTTCAAATATTGAGCTAGCCACTGAACACCTAGTAAGATCCCAGGGATAGGAGGTCCATCAGAGGTCTTCCTTGCTTCACTTGTAACTTGCAGCTGGTGATAAAAAGAATTATGCACAGTTTGAGTTTTCTAATTTTTTAATACATTCAGACAAAAATTACTATGTTCATTAGGTATATTTATTCAACCTCAATGTAAGTTGTCTTTGTTTCCCTCTTACTCATCACAGAGCTCAGAGTTCACGTTCTGGCCAATTTTACAGTTAGATAAGTAGTCTGAGATGAATCAGTTTACCAGAACAGGAGTAATTGTTCTCAGAAGTAAGGGTGTGTCATGGAAGGAAGAATAGGATGCTGAAATTGTTGTTTTGCAAGACAATTGAGATGTGACAAAATGTAGATTACTTGCTCACAATCAAAATTGATTTAGTAGTTTAGCAATAATAAAGAAGTCATTAGGACAGGAAAGTATTCTCAATCAACTTGGATGCTGACCCGTTCAATGAGAACATGGCTCACCTTTGAGTTATTATTGCAAAAATGGCAATAATCTGCTAAAAGTTATACTTTAAATGCTACTAATTTTTCTATTTTCTTCCTTACCATTATCTTACAGGACTATTGTAAGAAGCTCACTTTCTGAATGCTAGAATTTTTGGACTGAGCCAAAAATTGATAGACCCAAACCATTCTTATTTAAAAGGTAAATCTCATTGTAAAAACCCAAGCTAAAGATTCATCACAAAATCCTTTGACAAGCTGGCCCTGCATTTCATTACCTTCAATGCCACAAAAGTACCTGGTTCTGGTTTTTGTTGCTGTTTAGCCTAAGAGCTACCTATATAATACCTTTACCTATTCTTTGCTAGATTTAACATACTGTGCAGCATCCGATATCTTTATTCTTTGTAGATTAACTTAATCTGTGTTTAGGAACTTCACTTTTTTCTTTCAGAAACTAAGTAAAACTACTTTAGCACTTGTACAATTTGTTTTCTAGTTTCAAAATAAGTTTTTTGGTTCTTTTCTGAACTTTTTCCAGTTTTTAATAATCGTCTTAGGGGATTGATACTCAAACTGGACAGAGGACTCAATCTGATCTGACAGATTAGTCTCTGACAGATCAGAAGTAAGACATAATATCCCTGCTTTGCCCATAATTGATACCTTACCATTAATACAGCTGAGCAATAATTAGCTTGTTTTATACTTTTTTTTTGCAAAATAGGGATGTTCACATGAGTGATTCTACACAGAAATAAAGATACGGGTGAATTTTTTTTTTTTTGTGGTTTTTTGTTTTTGGGGTTTTGTTTTGTTTTGGGTTTTTTGTTTCTTTTGGGGTTTTTTTCATTAAAAGAGCTCCTTTGGTAGTTTTATTTTTTTATTTGAAATAACCATACTGAAGATGTGACCTCCTGATGTGAGGTCTGATATGGATTATTACAAGTGTACCACCTCCTGTGGTTTCGTTCATCCTTAATTTACCTACCTTAAAAAGGGAAATAACATGTTGGATTAGGAGTGCTGCTGCAGAAATGTTCCTTTTGGTTTGGGGTTATCAAACTAACTTTTAGAAGGAATTATCTGCAGTTACTTACCTTTATGAATATAGGTGATTATAAAGATTTACACTTTTTTTTTCATCTTTGGAAGATTCCCCTTCCTCCCATTTTTATCTTGTTTTTTGTTCCTTCTTAAATAAACAGTAATCTGGGGATTTTCCTTTGTGTTATAAACCTGCAGTTTCACAACTCTTAATTTATAGAGAGAGATTTTGCAGTCAGGAAAAATGATAAAATGTAACTTTTTATTCACAGATTTTTATTTTTCTAAATCTCTGTAGTGATTGTTTATCAAAGTGATAAAGTACCAAATTCAATATTGGTTTATTTTCTATATTCACTAACTCTTTTAGACATCTCTTTGTTATGTGGATGCATAGAATAAGGAAGTGTAGGACTGGATTTCCAAGTACCGTGTTCAACACGTTGTACTGTTGGTATCACTATTTGGATTAAAGCAGATTTTTTTTCTTGTGGGTGGAGGGATTTTCTATTATAATTGAAGAACGATAATGAAACTCTTTTGTTATTTTGGTAGTAAGTGTTTTGCATTGTTTAAAATATGATGGTCTCAGTAACCAAGTACATGGTTATTTGGATCCAGTTGAAGCTGATTACAGTCTTGATCTCAGCCTGTTTCTTGAGCTGTAACTGGCAAGTAATTCAAGACCTTGAGCAGTGCCCTTGCTGGGAAGATAAAAGGTGAAAAGCATCCCCCTTCATCCATCAGATAGTTTGTCAGTTCCAGGTCTTTTCTCAAATAATCACTAAAGGGAATGATTACCTCGCTCCGAGTCAAGCACCTGACCTGCTTTGGACTCATATATTTTTCAATAGCAGACATGGCTGTGAGTAGCCATTCTAGTGAGTGCAAAATTCAACAGGTAGTGAATCAATCTTGTCTGCAGCTGTGTTTTGTAGTGCCATACTTTTAAGGACAGATCACTGTTATTGAGTCCTTGTGCCCATGGAAGAAATATATCTCATTCTCAGTCCTGTGACATCTTGCTTTGAGGTTAAAGAAAGCGTGTTCAATATGCCACAAATGAAAGTGTATGCTTTGGCATTTCTTCATGCTGTGCTAGTTTTCTCCGGAGAGATTCTCCAACCAGGAAGTAGTTAATATTCCCAGTAGGAACCAAGAGGGAGGACACTTCAAGAGGAAGCAGACGTTTACAGTGGACACTCTCAGGAGTCAAACAGCCTCCACCTCGAGCCTAAAGAGGAGCAATATTTTATTTATATTATTTACTTTTATTAACTAATAGTTAAAGAAAGGATCATTTCTTGAAGAATGAATATGTTTTAATATATGAACTTCTTTTCTAATGTACTGTGTGTTGTACTCTAAGTTTAGGAAATATGTTCTGATTTAAGTTTAGGAAACACCTTCAGTTTATGATGTGTCTGATCATTTGAGTCTTCCATGTCGCCAAGCACCTTCACCAGTGTCCTGGTAGGGTGACTCAGATGGAAACAGTTAACAGTTCCTGGTGAAGGGCGAAAGGAGTTCTCTATGTAATTAGTAGTATAATATTACTAGTAAGATTGCTTCATGAACTTTCCAACAGCTAGATCCCATCTTTCTTGGGACAGCTTTCAAATGCTCAAAGATCATAAAACATCGAGGGATATCAAGGTAGTAATATCAAGGTAGCAGTATCAAGGCTTAGCTGGTTTTGTAGAATCACAGAATCATTAAGGCTGGAAAAGACCTCTAAGATCATTGAGTCAATCTTTGACTGAATGCCACCATAGCAACTAAACCATGGTACTAAATGCCACATCCAGATGTTTTTTTGAACGCTTCCGGGGATGATGACTCCACCACTTCCCTGGGCAGCCTGTTCCAACCCTTGACAATCCTTTCAGTGAAGAAATTCTTTCTTATGGCATTGTACTGCGGCATATTCTAAGGTTATGCTCTATACCGTGTGGTGAATTTGTGTCCTGACAATCACTTCAAAGAGGATGGAAGGTTGTTTAGCAGCAAATGAAAGGTACAAGTAAGCAAATAAAAAGTTTTTATTCCTCAAACATATGAAGTTGTAATTGAGCTTCAGCTAGCGATCTCCCAAAGTGTAACAAGCAGGTGGATTTAGGGACACAGCTTACTAAATTGCTGTCCAGTGTTTATCCATTAGCCTATGGCTGTCTCTTTAATGTGGCAAAGACATTAACAATATAGATAGTGACATCCATAATCCATTTGGGAATACTCTTATCTACATCCCAAATAGTTATATTGGTGTAATGGCTTTGTATACTTACTGCTCAGAGCAACTAAGTAACTTGGAAATGAGATAAATCTTTGCAAATTCCGGTCTTCTCTGAGCCTCCTTTTGTTTTACTGTCTGCTTCAATATACAGTTGTTTTGTTTAGATCTATGGGCATTGATGTTTTTCTTGTGTTTTCCTTTGAAATCCTAGCTCTAGAGTATAAATCTTGATGGATTTTACCTTACATCACGTCTGTACTGGCTGCCTAGTTTAAACAACACTTGTCTAACACAACAGTTTTCAAATCCCACAGTCCTCAATTCAACTCACATTGGCTACAACCTTTTGCAACACCAGATATGGCTAAAGCACAAATAATTTTCTAGTACAGGGTTTAATTAGTTTTATTCTGAGATGACCTCAAATGCTTTTATCTGCTGTACATTTGCAGCCACAGTCGCATGAATACAATCACTGGACATCTTGGAGAGGTAATGGTCTTTTTTGTTGATTCACCTTGTGTTTACCTCTAACATTTATTTTGGGCAATGATTGCCGAGAATTTGGCAATAACTGCTTAGTAACAGGAATACAGCCCACGGTTTGTCATCTGGGAGCAGCTGTCTATAGAACAAGCACTGGTGATGGACTGCATAGGCAGAACAGGTTTCCTTTTCACAGTCTGCTTATCAGACTCGACTGGAAAAAGCATAACTTTCAAGCCACTCCAAGCAAGTATTAGGAAGGAGAGACTTTGACCTCAGTAAGGCTTTCAATGAGCAAAACAGTTATACTCAAAACTAATATTTATGTCACTCCAAAGAACCCTCTTGGCTGGGAGCCTGTCTCTGGTCATGGTGTACAGAGCTCAGAGGAGTGGTGTATGCTGGTCATACTAATTATCCAGGCTTGTCTTAAGTGTTGGTGTTACATTTCCTGCCTTCCATTTGTGTGGCATAAGAAACATGCTATAGACATTATAGATTTTGTAATTTCATACTAAAATTCTCACTACGTCGTCA
The DNA here is from genome assembly GCA_013398115.1 of Falcunculus frontatus. Lineage (NCBI taxonomy): Eukaryota > Metazoa > Chordata > Aves > Passeriformes > Falcunculus > Falcunculus frontatus. Next base: position 1,306,573 of record VZRV01003183.1, read on the forward strand.
ATTAAAGGGATATAATCCTGCTTGCTATAGTCTGCTACTATTCAGTTGTTCTATTGTTATAGTACCTTTTTTACTGAGGCGCCATTGAATTCAGACTGTGCCTTCCTTGAATATGCAATTTCTGACTCATCTGTTTTGAATCGCTAGTTCAGCATAGGGTATATTTTAACTTCTTCAATTCTAAATTATTGTAACCATTTGTAATCATGTTCTGTTTAAAATGTGCGATGTGCTCTTTTCCATCAGTACAAAGCAGCAGTGAGGTAATACCAGGAAAGCATGGTGCTGATGTGAGAAACCAAATGTCCAATGAAACTGCCAGGGTAATTCAGGCCATGAGGTCTCTGCTTTCCATTCCTCACCAATGCCTGCTGCTGTCCAGCAGCAATGCTGCAATACACAGTCAACTCATCCACGCCTGGCTAGCAAGTATCTTTTACTTTCATTTCTGGATTAGACTTTCAGTTATATTTTTGGACAGTATTTTACAACAGCAGCAGTAGCATTATTTGTTGTCAGTATTTACACTGGGATTATTTTTTGTTGGACAGCTTGGAACTGTTCTCCAAAGCAGAATCTGAGAGGAATTTATAACTGTCCATTCTTTTCTAGTGTAGAAGTGTATGCAGTTCACATGTTGGCTTTTTGGAATCTTTAGTAGATCACCTTGGACAGTGGGACTAAAGCAGCTGCAATAGTCAATTATTTCTCATAGGAATAATTTTCTTTATGACAGGAGTAAATAATGATAACTTTGTCCCCAAAAGAATTTGTATCAGCAAATTCTAACATTCTGGTTTCCCAGCAAATTGTTGTGCACCATAACAGGATCAGCTGTGCTTTTGCATGTAACAGGCATACACATGGAAACTCTTTGGAAAACTTCCTCCTTTCTTATGTTTCCATCTGATTACAACCCTTTAGCTACTTAGCTATTTTCTTTAAAGATGCCTAAAGGCAGGGCTTTGAATTAAACAAGTTAATAGGGCCAAACTGGAGATCCTGAGAAGACTGTAGAAGAGGGCGGTCTTAGGAGCAGCAGACATTCAGCAGCTCTGATTTACTACCATCAATAAAAGAAGTTAAGCCAGGACTTCCCCTAGAATTTCATGTACTCTAAGTAGTCTTTCTGACAAACAAACACATCTCCACTGAGGTTCTGTTCCTGGCAGTTCTATTTCAGGAAGAAGGAATGTATATGAAAACGTGAAGAGGCTACCAAAAATTAGGTGGAAACAATTATAACTTTGGAGTTACTAGTTTGTTTTCAGCCTTCAGCATTCTAATTAAATCTCAACACATTTGACTGTTGTTTAAAGCTAAGGCAGTTTTTATAGATTTCATAGTAAATTTTGATTTACTGGAATAAAAACTGGTAAGGGCTCCACTGTGTAGAACAGTATTTTAATTCCAGGATATCTATATAGTGGTAATTGCTCAATCTTTGCAAGAAAAAGGAGAGTTTTTTCCCTTGTATGCCTTGCAAGGGATATATAATGGATGATAAAGAGATTGCTTTATAAAGGAATCTCCTTTAGAGCCTAACATGTAATTATCCATTACAGAAATTGAAATGCAACTGCTGGACTGTATATGTCAGTCCTCCTCTGTTACCCAACAATCACATTTGTTTTTTAATTGCTAATTTTCTTCTGTCTTCTCTTAGAACAACCGTTACATTTCTTGTTCTCATGATCTGATTTTGGCCTGTTTTCTACCTTGAAGTGCAAATAATTTTTCCAGCAGTTTAGTCTAACTGATGATTAGCATTTTTCTCATGTATACAGCTTTATGAAGATTCAGCAAGCTTGTACAGCAAAACAGGTTGTACCCTGTCTCTTATTTTCATGGCCATTTTAACTGAAAAGACATCTGTGGCTTTCTAGATGGTTTTTTCAGTTGCGTGTGTCATGCAGACTGACCCCTTCCAAAAGCAGTTTCTAAAGTGCAGCACAATTTTAGTTCTAAATAATACATTCATTTGCATCTTCAGAAAAAAAAGTATATTTTGGACTTACTGTATGTAATTAAAAAAAGCACAGTATTTTTTCTTCTTTCTTAAGTGTATCAATTCTAGGTTGCAGAAAATGTCGCTGTGTTCCCGATAGCATTGATGGTATTGTTCTGAAGTTGGGAATTCTTTCAGTATTTGTTCTTATCAACCTGGAATTACTTTGCATAGCTGTGGACAGTATGGAGAGAGGAAAGTAAGAATCTGGAAGGTAGAAAATCAGACAATTCACTATCTTTCATTTTCTGTGACTGAATGCATATTTTCTAAGTAAAAAACAAAGTGAGGCAAAATCCTTTGGTAAATTTAGCCTAATACTCAGTATATCCTGGGATTATTTTCCCACTCTGCTTTAATAGTGTCTCTAAGTTTAAAAGCAATATGACCAGTTTGAGATTGCATCTGTAAGGAGAAAAGCATGTGATTTAACATGACAGCATGATATACTGGAATGGCAAAAGGCATACTAGGGAAAATCATGTTTTGGTAAGCACATGTGTTTGTACCTGTCTTGTCTGAACAGAATAAACCTGGACAAAAGAGACCTGATCATATAAAAGAATTGCAATAACAGTCCCACAGTTTAAATGCATACCTGCTATTTCTTTACACGGTAGGTTATTTTTTTTTCAGCACAGAAAGATTTCTAAATGTTTTTGATAATATTTTCCTTTGTTTGCTAATCTTATACGTTCAACAGTGATTTATAGACAAATATATACTTCAGTGCAAAAAAAATAAAAAAATCTACTTAGGACGATACGGAATTCCTTCAGAACTACCTTTTTTCCTATGAAGCCTTTCAGTATACACTTGAGGAAACAAGTGATGTTCCTAATATTATAGACTTTTTTTAGTTATTAGGTAGGAGGCATACATTTCTGGCTGCTAAAGCTGTTCAGTAAAGTATTGGTCAAATTGAGTTCTTCATACATCAACTCCTAAATTTTAAGGTGTGTATTTACTATTGTAGTGTCTGCATATGCTAAATGAAATATATTTTGTTAAGAGACAGTAAAATACGACTATAGTTCCTGTCAATTTGACATTTTTTTTATTCCAGAACTAATGTAGTTACTATTTTGGAGTCATAGTCTGCAGCAGAAAGTATTTTACTGAGTCTAGAAGGAATACTAAGTCTCAGGGGCCACTGAGTCACATAAAGAAAAACCTGTATCATTAATTGCTGTTATCCATGGGTCTTCTATGTAGGATATTTTACTCAATAATTCAGAAAGTGCAGCTTAAGGCTTAACTCAGTGTATCTTTCATATGGATCTGGATAAAGCTGAAGGAAATTGTTACTGAAAATTTGAAACATGCAAAGAAATTGAAAGTGCTTCTTTTATTTGAAAGAATTTGCTGTTTTGGAAAGGAATGTCAACACTCACAAGGAAAAGGAAGAAAGGAAAAAATGGCTATAGGAACACAATGCTTGTTGTGCCCTTTTCAATTCAAAAGATATAAATATTAGAAAGGATTGAAGAAGATTTAATAATGCCTTGCTGACAGGCTGTCTACTTTGCTATTTTTAGATAGTTTAACCAGGAGCTCTAAATGCATATGTACTTAGATGGTCCCAAGAAATATAACCCTTGAATTGTTTTCAAGAATGTTTCAAGAACAGCAAATATTCCCTCAGAAGCTGAAACTTCATTATGCTTATTATGTTTTCCTGATTTTTTCCTCATTTAGATTATTTTTGGGGGGAAAGTTGTCATAAGGTCAATTTTATTTTTTAATGATTTTGTAAAATTTTAAAAAATCATAAAATCTGTGTTTGGTCATCCAAATATGGATCTGCAATAAAATGCAGTAACAGAATGTGTAACTATTTGTTGTTAGCTTTTTTCTTTTTAAGATTTCAGTGTGGAGTTGAAGATTTTAAATTGGTGGCAAAGTCAACTTTATGTAATATTGCATGTTGGGTGTAATACAAAACAAAGCAAAATACAGCAAGTTCTTGAAGAGGGAACATAAGCTATTCAAATTCCTGTGTAGGTTAATAACTAAGGCTTTAAAAGAACATCCTAATAACAAATGGTTTAGAATTCAGTTTATTAAAAACTGAATTATTAAAACCTGGATGTTTTATTTTCCTTCCTTATTAAAAAGTGTATGAAATTATACATGCATGTGTTTGCCTCTCTTTAAAGTTAGCAATAGATAAGGCACATTACACATGACTTATTTAGATTTAATTTGGCGTGTTTTTTCTCTGGTGTTCCAATTTCTGATACACAAGTTTCCATTAAATGTTTTTACACTAGCCCCTCTTATTTGAATGTTAAACTCACTTTACAGAGACAATATCAAATCTTTATATATGTATCATACATAAACCACAGCATTTGGTTTGTGGTGTCTAGAATCTGATGACACGAGTGAACATTCATTTCTGCACATCCAGCTTTGGATGAGAGCCTTAATCAAGCATTTGTGCTGAACGTTGATTATCTGTTAATCAGCTCAAATAAACCTGAACCTGAGTATCACATGGCACATAAAAAGGGGTATTTTTTGATTCAGAGACAGTCGACCTTAGGGTAGAATTCAAATTTCAGAGTTGACTTGCTAGAAAGCTGAACTGGAAAAATATTTTTAGTTGTACAAGATAGGGATCTTGCTGTTTATAGAGAGTGTTCTTTTGCTAGGTTTTAATTTTTCTATTATTTTACCTTTATTCATAAAAGAATCAATGAAGTATCTAGTATGATGGATGGCTCGGGAAAATGTAACCAAATGTACAGTGCTGTGCTGGACAAACTGATTACTTTTCACAAATTGGATGGAGGAATAGGAATTCTTTTTACTCCTTTGTAAATTGTATCTGGATCTTACCCAATTTCTCTTCAGACCAACAGACTGATACACTCGCTGCACCAATTTGAAATGCAGTCTAAACTTTTCTTGGTTGAATAAAAAATTGAGACCTGTGAAAGAAAAAAAATTCTAGGAGACTAGACTGAAGTAGTGCTTCCTGCTCCTCTTTAACATCAATAACGAAATTAAAAAATAGTCATCAGAAAAAAAAGAGGAAAAAATTCTTTTGATTTTCAGAAATCTGTATCTTAACTTAGTTATAACTCTGGTTTCATCTACCCCTCAAAGTCAGGCTGGATCTTTGGACATGAACTTTTCCTCATGTATTTTCCCTGAAAGAACTTTGGGATTACTAAATTTCTTGTAAATGATAGAATACTGTTGACTGTGTGATGACCTTGCACTAGTGAGATGCTGTGTATCTATTTTATTTGTGCTTGTCTTTGGTCTATGTCAAGAATTTCTGTTAGCTTCCAAGTGAAAAGAAAGGAGACAGCAAGGAAAAATAAATAAAATATCCTGAGACATGAACAGTTTCATCACCAGTTCAGATAATATTCCCAAATTGGGATGGTATGTACAGTATGTCATCTGTCAAGCCGTTGCATTTTGTGACCAGCAATTCATTGTTAACCATCTGTTTAATTCTTTTTCACATCCTCTGGTTATACTCTTTTCACAGTTAATTTTAAATTATGCTAACAAAATGTTACTGACCTACTGCACATTGGAGTAAACGAAGAGATGGTTCTAGGTTAGGAAGCTTTTACAATTGTGTCCTTGACCCATGGCGTATTTGACAGTACTTAATTAGCCAGATCTATTAGCCAGCAAATCTCTTTACAGAAATTTCATGGAACTAAAATGATCGGCCTCTGTAGCTGTGTACCTAACAACTTTTTAGTGTATCTGGGACAAATTCTAAAGAAATGTGTACATTATATCTGCATCACTGTGAACAATTTATTTCTATGCACAATATTATATCAGGCATCATGTCATCCAAACTTCATCTGAGCCAAAGTTTCTCTAAGCTCAAAAAAGTTGCCTCTGATGGGACTTTCTCTACCTAGTAATTGTAATTAGGATGGTTGGAGGATTCATCTGCTTTTAGAACTGCAGTTATAATTGTAAGCCTTACTTTTAAGCCAGTGTAGTTAAATTTTAAGATGATTTTTTTTTCTGGTGAATATAGTTATAAATAATATTGCCTTCACAGCTTTTGATCTGGTACATGCACTGAGGCCAGTGGTCAGCTGTGCAGTGTGTTTCTGTGGGTAACAGCTGGAGAAGCTCACGAGTAATCAGGAAAACAAAGTGCAAAATCCTTTATGAACATCTGATGTCTGCCTTGAAACAGATATTAGAAGTATGCTTATTGACTGTCAGGAGGAAGAGAAAATATGCATGCATTCATGACTTGCACTACATCTCTGATTTTGGCTCTGGGTTTCAATATAGGATTGTATTTTAAAAAAACCCAATCAACCAAACAAAAAACCACTCAGCAGTTAGTGTTTATACAGTGTGTTCCTTGCAGTGTGTGGGAACTAAAGCTTAGGAGTCAAATACTAAAATGTATGACAAAAGTCCATGTGACATTTAAAAGCTGAACTTAATTCCACATAATCTGGACATCCTTTAACTAAAGTGGATTAATGTTCTTTGAAATGGAAACAAAATCATAAATCTTAATGGGTAATTCTGAGGTCACTGTAGTTTTTCAGTATGTCATTTAGGCTTATTGAAAAAGATTACAGACTGATAATTGTATTAATTTGGAGGGAGGGGGAGATGCTACAAAAAGTTAGGGCCCATAAGTTTTAGTGAGTTTTTAATGTTGAGCATAAATAGTAAAACTTCCAAAAGTGTTTGAGTTAGGAAAATAATTTCCTTCCTTGACCCATCCCTGGTCCTTTTTATATTTGTTGAATACCCGGGATTTGTTTGGTCTGGGTAAGGAATGTAAGACTGAGTCATTTTCTTACCAGTGGCTTTCTTTCCATGAGCATCCGTAGACACACTGATCGTTAAACTGGAGAAGCAGATGTACCAGTGCTCGTGGGGGACTCACCTTTCTCTCCCAGAGCCAGAGGAAAGTCACGTACCTGGGAAATGCATGACTTACTTCTTCTGATGAGTCAGTCAATATCAATTGGCTATATTTATATAAAGATGTAGTCTTGGCAAGACAGATTGGCTTAATGCAGCCAGGTTTTGTTCTCTTTAAATGCCATGTCAAGTGTCATCCTCTCACATGTGTATTGATGTGAAGCATGGAGTTGTACATTGAAACTCTGACTTCCTACTGCTTCACCTGAACAATTTCTACAACTTGCTTTCCCTGAAGACATTAGTATAGGAATTGATCCCTAAATATGTCTGTATTCTGGGAAAAAACTGAAAATAGAACGATGCGACTTAGTGCCTGATTTCTTGCTTCATACTTGAAATTGTAGCTGTGACATCTCTTTGGAAAACTGCCTTTCCTCAATTAACTCTAAGGAAGTTACTATTTCTACTCTTTTGAAAAGAGGTTTACTTGACTTTTTCAGATAATATCAAATTTTTCTTCTTTGTTCTCTCAAAGTCATCTCTCTATTTTGTAACATCTACTCATATTGCAGCTGCCTGCTTTACTTGTCTCATCTTTTCCTGTACTCATTCTGTATTGCTCTTTCTCCTCACTACTTCTTTAGTTTCATTCTCCAAACTTCAAAATTGCCCATGTGTTTGCAACATCAAGTATTTTCAAACCAAACATTTTCTTTAGTTCCAACAGGTAAATGTTCAAACTTTTAAATTCTGCTTGTTAAGGATGTAACTGGGTATTCCTCTGGTCTGATTTCTTACATTCACATACTTGGTATCCACCCATAGCCTTTAGAATAACTGCTCTTAGTGCAGGAAGTTTTTTGTTTCATACAGCCCCTCCACCCACAATAGTTCGTCTCACTTGGGCTTTCGGTTGTCAAGATTGCCCTACAACTGGTACAGATAGACTTTTGCTTAAAGCATTTTAGATGTCACAAACACTTTATCCTAGTGGCAAATACAGATAAATAAAATTAGCTAAGTGGCTGACCTCCAGTAGATTAGATATTGTTAATCAATCAAAATTGTTTGTGGCTGGGGGACTTTTCAATAGAGTTTAAATCAAGGATATTGCTCCATTTATTCTGACCTTGATCTCTGCTTTGTTTTATTTTTAGGTCCTGGACACTAGTTACAAGTTAACATTCATTTGTCCTTCTTATACTATTGAATTCATTCAGTTCTGGGGGAGTTCAGATAAAATATTCCTCCCATTCATCTACTGACAAGTCAAAACCACACATGTACTTTATACTGAAGTGTATGTAGACACCAGTGAATATCTGAGGGCTTTGAGACCCCTCTAAATTGTAAACACCTCACATTATATCAATGTGGCACCATAATGTCCAGCATATACTAATTGCAAATCCTTATGGGATTCTATGGTATTATGGCACTTTCACTTTGCAGGTCAAGCTCCAAGAAGCTTAAACTTTCTGAACATTAATTCCTTTTTCATACAACTATGTGGTTGTTAGTGCTTTAAAACTGAAAATGAAATGCAGTTGTTGTATAGTGATTGCTTTGTGACCTTTTTTTTACTATATCAGTGGAAATTAGATTTTAGTGTTCTTGCAAAAATTATTTAGTTACTTATGGAATTTCTCATGGGTGAGGAAGCCAGAGATTTTTAAATTATGTCAGACACTGTTGGTCTATCTCCTCTTTCATTTGTACTTAAACTTTGGTGTAATTATTTGAGCTAAGACATCTGGATTTAATTTGCTAATAGCATCCTGGATGTGTTCAGCTTTCTTTTAAGAGCATTTCAAATAATTTTATTGCTACCAAGTAGTTAAGTTCTATCATGTTTTTCATGCTTTTCATTATTGCACTGATCGATAAGTTCGAAGTATGCTTCCACCTCTTGGCAGTCGTATGACCTGGCAGAGCACCTCATACAAAGGTAAGCAGGAAACTGTTCACTGAGTGAAGCTGCAGTGTCTGTATTTCTTCCTGAGCTCTTCCAGAAAGAACTAAAATGCATGTTCTGCATCATCCACATTTTTATAAAACACTGAACTAACTGCGAGTGCTCTGCCAAGCTGACAGAAGCCCATGCAATGACCATGCAGGAGTGTAAGGTGCCCAACAGTCCTGGATGGTCAGAGAAACTTTTCGTGCTCCAACTTCATTACCAATCTTTCTAGAACACAGGAATATTATACTTAATATGTACATAAAAAAAAAATTCCATCCAGAGAAAAAAGACAGTATCCTGAGAAACTCAAATATATACAGCTCTGTAAAAGGAAGCCATGGGAATGGCAAATAGAAGAAATTCAAGGTGTTTTATGTCTTGAGGGAATGTGAAAAATAACCAGAAATTTCTTTCACTGCAAAGCTACAGAGTTAAATTTATGCTCTAAAATGGTTTCATTACTAGTCACTAAAAGCTTTCCCTTTGGTCCTTAGTCAGAATAAAAGATTTTGGTTTGGTTGGTTGGTTTTTAGCTAGAAGTGTAGTCCAGGCCCTTCAGCCTTCTTTATGCCACTAATCAGAATATCACCACAGCTATTTAGTTTGTTTACTACAGGTTTCAGAGCAAAGAAAATTAGAGTTCTCCATACTGAAGCACAGAGGTGCCAAACTGGCATGGTCTGTTCAATAGATGTAAAAATTAGTGACCCTGAGGTCTCCGAAGTAATGAATTGCAGCATTATTGTAGCCCTCTGAGATAATTACACACACAATCAATCAATTTACACTGCTGCACCATGTCTTGGTCCTTAAGATGTCAGGGCTCACATCGGCTGCCAACTGAACTATCCAAAGGCTTTGATTAGAGATGCTCTACAGTTACCAGATGTTATTTTCCTCTTCCTACTATGAACGAGCACATTGTGACAGTTTGGTCTTTAAGATTTTTTCAATTTATTGACTGTTTCTTGTTTTCATCAGATCTTTTGCTTGCCCGTACCAGACCTTGGCTTCTTCTCTTTATTTCTGTATGTACACTCTGGGTAAAAGCAGCGTGAATAATAAAAACATGGGCTGAAAGTGATCACATTTCTTTGAATACTGAAATAGCTGACCACATGTGCAACACTTCAGGAGCAGAACTTCCTGACTTACAGCTTTAGAACAGAAGCTTTCTCCCAGATGAACTAGAAGCTTCACAAACTCAAAATTTGCATTTGAATTTTTTACACAGAAGACACAAGTGTTATTCATCTGAAACCAATACATCATAGAAAAAAAACTATTGAATTTTTATATAACTTTTTGTCCTCAAAAAATGGGGCTGTAGCTAAGCTTGCAGTTCATAAAATCAGAGAGCAATAGAACAGCTTTGGTTGGAAAGAGCCTCTGGAGATTATCTTTTCCAACTTGCTGCTCAAAATTGGACCAACTTCTTAAAATAACCTTGGTCGGGGCTTTGTTCAGTTAAAGTCTGAGTATGTCCAAACTCCTCTGGGCTGCTTGTCTCAGTGTCAGAGCAGCCTCACAGTGGACAATTTTTCCTTCCGTGTAATCAGAACTTTCCTCATTGCGCCTTGTTTGTTATCTCTTGTCCTTTCTCAGCATGGTTCCAGGAAAAGCCTGCCTTTGTCTTCTCACCAGTCATCCACTGGGCAATGGAAGGCACCAGTTGCACTCTCCTTTGCCTTTTCTGCTTCAGGCTGAATAAAAGCAGTGCTTTCAGCTTCTCCTCACCATAGCTTTGGAAACTTTCCAAATGGACTGGTGCATATGGAGTTTGCATTCCATGGTCCCAAGCTTCCCTCTGGGCTACACATCTTCTGCCATGAGCTGCAAACTTGACTTTGGCACCAGCCCCAGGGACCAGAAGGCCACTGAACAGGTGGGATCAGGAAAGACCAAGATGAAGAGGGTATTGAGTAACACAAGCTTTCATCTAACAAGGTTTTGGTATTACGGCAAGGATCAATTTTATGGTTAGAAATTGTAAAGATCTTGCAGATTTGTTTATGGACGTTAACTATTCTTTATAACACTCTTTTAAAGTGGAAGCAGAATTAATGACTTTGATCTGAACACAGAAAGCACAGAGAAATAAACTATTTTTAATCAAGTTCTTTAAATGAAGATAATATTTAGAAAGCCAACCTTCTTATTAGAAGTATTGTTTATCAAGAAATTTCCATTCAGCATAATGGAGGAAGAATCGTTACTTAAATACATTTCTAACATGAAGATTTATAATTCTGACATAGGTAAAAGTCCTAGCATATTCTTGTGTGTATCACCTCCATGTATTTTACAGCTCCACACCGCAGAGGAGGCAAGTTCCCACAAATACCAGAATTTTGCAAATGGGTTTGCTGTTCTGCTGTACAACATTGTCCTTAAAGGTCATGTTTTCAACATAGATGTATTTGTGGGAACTCTTCTTTGTCAAGAAGCCATCAATTAGGTATGTTTCAGCATAGCTTTCTGCATTATTTCGTGCTGCCTGAGTGTTTGACTGTTACAAAACTCGAAAGGATTTTAATTTCAAAAGGTTTTGTTTTAGCAACTGATGCTTTTTGACAAATCACACTAATCTCACTTGCAATCCCTTCTTTTTAGAGCTATTATAACCCACATAAACACTGAAGCTGCAACAGGTATGATCTCAGTGGATGCTTGAATAGTTTTCTGATAGGTATTGATTACTAAATCCCTTACTATTTGATCCCCACTCTGCCATTACCTGGCATCTATTTGTGTTTTTGAAACATTTTCAGTGTGTATCAGAGATGCAGTTATCGAGAACTGACATTTTATGCAGGACCAAATAAGAGGAGTCACAAGTCTTGCTCAAGTTTCACAAAGTTAAATCTTCAGCTTTAAGGGTCTCTCTTGAGTATTCCAGGCTCCTATTATTAAAGAAAAATAATTGAAGGAATGAGAAAGACATTCTGAATAGGGGTGATTTTGACAACTAAGAAATTCCTGCATCTTTGTGTTTAATTAGATATACCTCCTAAAACATAATTAGTTTTCCAACCATTTCAAAAATACTTTAATCTTTGTGTTAAAAGATGCCTTTTAATGTGTCTGTATCCTCTAGGGAAAAGTTTACTGACAGATTTTCAAGGCTGACTTTACTATGTGTTTACAAATCTGCATCTGATGTGTGAAATCACACTGCTATATGTTTACTAAGCTGAACATCACACATTTGTATGGATGGTTCTCTATAATTACTCCAACTAGATGTGGTGCAGCTATTCATCAGCACTGAGCTGCAGTAATATGCTTTGAGCCAATGAAACTTCCTTGATACTAGTAAAAATGTCCAGTAAATGCAAAGCTCAGGTTGCACTGCTCCTTACTGTGTTGCTTACTGAAATTTTCATTATTCTTTACAGTGACTGAAGCTCTTACAGGTGAAATTTCACAAATTGACATTTTAGAGAGTTATCTTGTGTTACCAAAAAAGTCACTAGAAGGTATTGCATATGGAGCTTTTCTTCTCTATTTGATATGTTCACTATCAAAGCCAACCTCAGTCCGAACTGTGGAGAAAAGCATGAAGCTATTTAAACATTTTCCTTCCCCAGGTTTCATGAAATCTTACTTATTATCTTAAGCCTTTTCACAATATTAGATATACCCAGCATACTTTTGAACAAGGTGTTATACCCACACCTGCAATGCACGGGACAGTGTATGCAGGGATGTTTGCATGTGTTCTTGTAGCAGGGGAACTGCAGTGGCAATTAGCTTAGCCTGAGAAGTGAGCAAGCAACGTTGAATGATTACACCTGTCAAGATGTAATCATCTACATGAATTGTGATGGCTTCTGTGACTTCTTTAGTAGCCTCTATCCAGCTGCATATAAATATTTCTTAGAGAAAATGTCATTCAAAACATGCTGCTGACAAGGTCATTAGATCCTTCATATCATATTGTTTTGGAATTTCACAGCAGTCTTTCTTGGCTTATGATTTCAGCTTTACTACAGAAAAAAACCCCAAAAAGACAAGAGAGAAGGGAGAAAAAAGGACGACCTTTAAAACTATCCAATAGCAAGCTGGTAGCAAATGGATTTATAAAAGAATTGGGTTGCACTAGTGTATCATTCTAGAATAAACATCTTTGTTAATCTGAAGATCCATGACGGTGACAGCCAGCACAATTTTTAAAGATAAATGTGGGCATGCAAGTTTTTTATTTGCATCCTTCTTTTGCAGACTTCTGTTGATATTATTTGAAAATTCTAGTACATGTTCATCTGTATCTACAAAATAGCATAGTTTCTTTAATAACTAGTTTAATAGAACTGTGGCCGTAGTTGCAATTGTACTGCTAAATACTATGCAACAAAACTGGTTAAATTAGAGAGTAAAGGGAAGGAAAAGACAGTGCTCTTGCCCCTTTCCAGGGAAATGGTTGTGTAAAGATTCAGCAGTCCTAGTGACTCACTATGTGTGACTTTGGAAAAAAAAAGTCTTTATTATGTAAACTGAGCTTTTACACCTACAATTCTAATGAAAGTGTTTTGTTTCCTATGATTTTGGTGTTATAGATTTAAAGAGTGCCCTTGGTTTATATAACAATTTTTTTTTCATACCAACTCGGTGTCCTTCCAATCTCTTTTCAAGGTTGAATATATCCAGTATTTTAGTCTTTCCTGCTAGGTCAAGCTTCATAGTCCTTAAATCTTCTAGTCTTTCATCTTCTTGCTGTCTTCCAACCTTTCTTCAAGCTGTCAACAACTTTCTTGGAACTAATATTAGAGCGGAAATTGTATTATACCTTAAGAGAAGGATCAATTATTGTATCTTGCAAATAGACAGTCCATCCCACTGCTTAAAGGGGATTTTAAAGAAATAGAGTAAGAAATTACCAAAATGTAAATTGATTTTTTAATTCATTAAATGAAAGGCTGTTTGACCCATCAGACTATCTTTCAGCTATATTTCTATGAATCTGTGAACATCTTTTTTACTTTCATTAGCCACAATTCCACATAGTAACTGTAGCATTTATTGCCTACATTCTGTAATTATGAAATGTATTAAAAATTCTTTTTCATCTAATAGTATGTAGGGACATCAAATAAAAGATCAGTGGAGTAAAAATAAATGAAGAATTTGCTACCTTGATCTATTAAGCTGTTTTCCTTCTCAGAGAACTGTGTTAGAATGGAGAATTAAGTGGTAGCTGTGAGAACTTTCCGTAACCTTCCCCGTTCCTGAAGCACCAGACCATTTGCATTCTTGTGCCAGCATCAGATGTTTCTTCTGAAGCATGAGTTATCTGTGGAAATTAACTGGAACCTTTTCAATATCAAGAACCCTTTCTGATGTTCACTCACTTCAATGTTTGAAATCAAATACCAGCTTAATTATCAGTGACTTGCCATTCCTTGAATGACATCTGAAAAAAAAGAAGGTATTTAACGGAGGAATAAGTCCCCTCAGACCATGAATCTGACTTCACTGTGTTTTACATAGATGCAAAATGCTTCTGTCACCCTTAGCACTAATCCTGATTACCTCCATCTTTAACAGGCCCCACTCTTCATGTCATATATTTGTCCATGATCCCTGCTGAAGCTGGGGGATAGAGGGTGTTGAATGAGGAAATAAATTTTAATTAAGAAAAAAACCAAACCAACAAAAAACAAACATTTGTTCCTTTGCATTTCAAAGCCAGGTAGAATTGATCTGAAGCCACAGTAACACAAGCCCCTAAAATTGAGCTGAAGAGCAAGTAACTCATAAATGTTCTACTCCCATAGCAGCACACTGTATCATAAATTGCTCTTTATATTAAGTCTTTCCACTTGTTTTGTAATGTCTCCTTAGAGCAGCTTTGCTTCTGAGTATACTAAATAACAAAGAAAATAATGTGTGTGGGGATAACTTACGTTGGTAATCTTTGAAGAATGAGTGACTGTATATTTTGTTACATTCATAGACAATAATTCTCTTAAATATGCCTATATTTAATTTTTTTTTTTTTTTTTTTTTTTTTTTTTTTTTTTTTTTTTTTTTTTTTTTTTTTGTCTAGGGAAGGATTTCTGGTAAGAAAACCCCAGCATTGTCTTTCCAAAATCTTTTGTTTATTTGCAGATATTATATAAAGAATTTGAACTAAAACTGAATTTAATAGAAAATCAGTACTTTAATTGTATTTTTAATTTGTTTGGGTGAAAAAGAATGTAAACGAGTGTGTCCCTTGCTAAAAGCCATTGAGTTTTAGTTTTTAAAAGACATGCCTACACTTTGTTAAAAACAGTTCACCTCCCGTCTTATTTTTAAGTTCTACTATGTGCACCTGCCTAATATTGCCAAACAAAATAATGAGAAAGTATCTTTCAAAGATAAAAATCTTTCATGTAATTGAATACAGAATTAATCCTTAATGAAGACTGTAAAGAAAACTATTTGATTTCTCTCGACTGAAGACAACATGTTTTTCTAATCTCCTAGAAGATTTGCATTTCCAAATTGCACCCATTCTCTCTGGAGAATATCCTTTTGATATTCGGCCCACTGCTGAACAGCAGAATAGTTAATATGTTAACTATTCATACAGGTAATCTGAATGAGGTATCACTTTTGTTACAGTTCTAAGAAATATTTCATGTCAAGAAAACTGTACACGTCTCGTCACTGATTACAGGACAAGGACACGATTCACTTACAGTGAACCTTGAAGTCAACGCCTTTGAATGAGTGTAGGTTTTCCTCAGAAACTAAAAAGCTTGGAAGAGTAATTTCTCTAGAACTTTACTCTTTATAAGCTCTCCAGTGCCTTTGTTGTCTAACTTTTCTGTTATGTATTTACTTCCTGAAGTTAATTTGAATTTGAAAGTGTTGAATGAGGACTTATTTTGTCTTTTCATACAACTTTGATATTTTGACGGAGAACAAAATGTTCTGGTTTTGTGCTTAAGGTTGATTTTATAAGACCATAAGGAACCCTAAGGCACATTTTAAAGTGAATCTTACTCATTTCTGTGCAATTAAAGCAGTAAAAGGTTTAGTCTTTAGGCTATATATTATTTCATATCCCTCTTCAGTAGGGTGAGGGCTTTGTAACCATGGCAATTTTGTCCCATTGTAATTTTAATTATTTTTCTTTAAGAAAACAAGTTAGCTAGCAAGTATTGGACCTGTAAAGCCATGTGTTCATAGTCAGGGGCTTTAGTATGTTCTTAGGTTTGTTATTCTTCTAATTAGAAGGAAACTTTCAAGCTCTGGCAGAATACATTTTTAACACAGAATCACTTATTTATGGCACTGGAAAGGCTGCAATACAGATAACATTTATAGATAACATAGAAAAACATGTAAAGTGTAAGTGTGCTCTTTATTGCTCTTGGCAGAGCTGTCGCTTGGAGCTTTAACAAAATAAATGAGTTACTGTTTGCCATCTTGCAGACAGGAAGCTGAAACATAAGAAAATGTACATATTGCCCTAAGCTAAACATATGGAGCCAAGAAATATTACAGAAAGTGATATACCCTAAAGTATATAGTTTGATAGTTGCTCATTTTAAAAGATTTTATATTTAGTTACAATAGTACAACATTTTCTACTGACCTTCACGGTAAGTTAGGAACAATTAAAGCACTGCAATAGAGATTTGAATGAAACTGAGCCCTTCATGCAGCTTGAGGGAGAGAACTGCAGCTCTCTGTAATTGTTTTATGGCTGAGCAGGTGGATCTGATCCAGCTCTTGCTTTGCTCAGGTGGATGCAATACAGAGGATTTGCATAAAACCAACATAATTTTTTCCGCTAAAAGGGATATTTCACAGCTGCTAGGTTTAAGAGGGAGGGTTGACTGAGCTCTGACTGGTGCCTGGGTCCTGGGCTGTCCTGCAGCCTGACTTCCATCCCAGGTGTGAGGGAGGCTAGGAGCCAGCACAGGTCCCGGCAGTGCAGGCACTGAAGATCAGGACGGTGTCTCAAAGGCTGGGGCGGATACAAACAGTGAGAACGAGCTCTTGGTCTCCAGTGGTTGGCTACTAAATGACTCTCAAAATACACATGCTTATCATGCTAACAGCAATAAAAGACAGAAGGGCTTGCAAATTAAGTGGGTTGGTTGCAATCATATATTTTAGAAGCATTTGAACACATAAAATATTTGAAGTTGCGCATGTGAAAGCAGGTGGCATTGTCAGTCCAACTGCAAATTGACACCGGTTCCATAACTAGAAATCTTGTCTTCAGTACAGAAGCCAAGAACTGGGTGGAAAGGAAAGCTGAACACTTGACATTTGCTCTGTGTATGCTAATGTCTGTGGAAATAGTGTAACTTTCCTCTATCTTGTGAAATAAACTCAGGACTCTGTTTCTGGGGTAACAATTTTAGTATTTCTCATTTTACATGTTTTTTTCAAGTGTCCATTATTAAAGCTCCCAGGCTCGGGGAAACAAAGTTATTTATTGAAAAGTTAAAAGAAAATGAGATAAAAATTAATTAATGCTGAAAGCATTTGCTCAATCCAAAATAATAAATATTCACACCTAATTATATAAAAGCAAGCCTCTTTATAAATATATGGAGCATGAGGTTTTCTTTTGATTTCAGATTGTGTGGAGGGCTGGAGAATGGTGTAGAAGTGATTATATATGTTCTAATACAATTTTATTTTTTAAACAGAATTTTGAGAACCTGGCACCGCAGAAGTCAGTATGCTTTGAAACACAGCTTCCTCAGTTTTCAAGTTTGTGCACTAAAATGAATGCTAGGATCATAAAGGAGAGGTGTGTTACAAGTGCTGGATTGCTACACAATCAGATAAAAAGGGTTAAAACAAATGCTCTTGGGGAAGAGTTTTTCGTTGTTTATTCCTTTTAGACTTGAAGACTTGGCAAGCCTGCTGTGTAACTGTGCCTGATGCCTGAAAAATAGCTTTTTCTTTTTTATTAGTCTAACTCAGGCTCTGATTTATTGAGCCAGAGAAGGATAAGGCAGCTTTAGCTCTTCCATTAACACCAGCTGGGGCCTACATCGCATAATGTTGTGTGAATGCAGAGCTTCATCCTATCACATCTGAGCTGCAACAACCCGCAATCTTTGCCAGTAGTACCATAACTTCCTAGGAGTTATTTATGCCAGGTATCTCCTTAATTCTTTGGTTTTCCGTTTGTTTCTTTTCTCTGTGCTATTTTTGCTTTAATGTTACAAAGAGGCTAAAATTGAGGAAGGAAACAGGTATGTGTAACACTAGCAAGGAACAATACCAAAATCCTCCTTGTTATCTGTGATATTCAAAGGAATCTCAGAGAACAGATAAGGGAAAAATACTTTACTTGCATCACTGAATCTTAAAAATCCCGCTACCAAAACATCATGAAGAAATAAATACATCATCTGTTCAATGGCAAATTTGTTTAAACAACTGTTTGTGTATTGGAATAAAGGCATATCATTCAAGACTTTTCTAGTTACTAACCTTAGTATAATCCATCTCTAAATGACTTTTACACTAATAATTCTGATAGCTGCTGCAAAATATTCTCACTAACTTAGCTTCTGAGCACCAGATCTAGGGCTGCTTTTGTTGGTGAGACTCAGCCAACTTTCAGTCAACTTACAGCGTATCAAGGTAACCCACTGACTGTTGTGTTCTCACCAACAGCTCTTAAATTTCTCTGTCTGCTTTTTGTTTATTGGGCTATTTCAGTCGAAGGGAAAATAGTTTTCCTTTCCCTTGTAGGAAGCAGGCATTTACTTTCCTCCCCCTCAGTCTTCATGGCTTCTCTGGTGGTTCACTTATCACCAGCAGAATGAAGAACTGCTTATACAGGCCACTGTCAAAGTTTTTTTTTCTTAATGGAGGGGATGATGTGTAATTTGCTTTCTTGGCTTAAAATGATGCAGTGGGATAAAAGCCACTGCATCCAAATAGTTTTTCTTAGCTGCAATGTTAGAAGTCCATGTTTATTGGGACATTAAGCAAAGAACCCAGCTGGTTTGTCTTCAAAGATAAACTAGAGTAATGCTCCCATTTTTAGCTCAGTGTTTTTCTAGTTAATTTTTTTAAAAGTGTTAAATCCAGCTAGTGTTAAAAGATGGGAAATGTCAAATAAAACTCAATGTCTGCATTGTAGTGAGGGCAGAGATGGAGATAACTTGAAGCATGTTATTTCTTCACTTTTGATAACACCTGTTAGAGAAAATGTGCTGAGAGTTATAGTGTATTAGAGCACTTCCAGGCTTTTCAGCCCAAACCTACAGCAGTTGTACAGTTCTGTTTGTTATCTTGCAGATAACTCAGAAACAATTGCAGATGTGAATAAAATAGTATTTAATTTTTTTTTCCTTGCAGTGCTAGCACATAAGATAAAGTGATCTTTACCCTGTGGGAATTTATGTTCGGAGAAAAGATGCTTTTTTCTACCACAGTATTACAAGTCTCACATTACGTATTGCAAGCTTTGCCATGTTCTCATCTTTGGTTTCTTTAAGCAGAGCACTTGATATTTAACTTACTAAATTGTAAGGCTGTTAACTTAGCCAGGGTAGCACATCCTGACAATAATAGGAGTATAAAATAAAACAGTTCAGAAGTTTCAGGCTATGTCTAGACCATGTTGAATGCCTGAGCAATGAGGTCAAGTGGTATGGAATGGTTGGTGCTCATATTTTGCAGGTTGTAAGAGACAATTTGCATCCATATAACCTATCATAGTCACAGGATTACCATGCATACAAAGCCATTTGATTCCTTTGTGCATCCTCACCAATTTCCCCCAAGGAAATTGCCCCCCTGCCCGAGTGTCACAAGCACTGGTGAGATCAGTGTTGTTGGGAGCCCTTCACATGTTTGTGCTTGGTCCTGAAGCAATCTACACAGATCCCTTGGCTGCCAGCAGTGAATTCCTTCATGGCCAATGCTGAATGTACATTTGATAAGCTGGCCACAAGTACACAGTCTCTCACTGTCTCTCACCAAAGCCCTTTAAAACTCGTGCAAAACCTCACATGAGCGTTACATCACCGGTGGGTGTAGGGAGATAGGAAATGCCGGGGTGCCCCTTTGTGCACAGTGACAGAGAGTGCATTTCCCTGGGCAAGTGCTTGGCTCCTGGAAATGAACAAGGAAAGCCCATCCTCATTCACTGTCACTTTGTTCTCATGTTAAACAATGTCCTAAGCGTGTAGGAGCAGAGAGGATCTTAAAGGTACCTAGGATTCCTACTGAAGCCTCGGCTTATCACTGTTTCACCCCAGGCACCATGGAAGTTTTAAGCTTTTGTTTCTAATGTTTGTAGAATTGAATTTCCACTGAGAACTTTGTGCTTTTATCCCAAACACACCCTGAGAACATATGATAAATAGCACTTAACAGCATGACAGCAAGCTTTCCTTCTTTTTTTCAGTTCTCTTTAGTTACATTTCTCTTCTCAGCATACTTTCATTCTTTCAACACATAAATTTGAAATGGTTACCGTATCTCTTAATAGGATGGAGCTAATCAGTCACAAAATAAATCATTACAGAAAATGATAATGGCAAAAACATTTGAGTTCTTTCATTATGTCTCCTGAAGTACTCATTTAAAACTACTGAGTCTAACCCAAAGCACAGTGCAATTCGTTCCTCTTCCTGCTTCATGCTGAGCTCAGGCTTCAGTGAGACAAAATGGTTTATTGGCTTGAGGTGAGAGGTAGAATGGTAAGTGGCATGAGCAGTAAAGCTTGGTAATAAAATATCACTTGTTTATTAGTTGGATGTTAAGGTATCTGTATGCATGGGTCGATGTAGCTGAATTAACATCTCTGGTTGGTTTCAGCTGTGAGCTAAAAAGAGAGATGCCATTTCTTTAGTCGTGGGTCTCAGACTGTTTCTGTGTTTAAAAACATCATTAATAAGTCTTGATTTCTTCGCTGTCTGCTGTTAATGTTTTTGGAATAAATAGGTTTTTATATTATGCACATATGTTTGTACAAAAAGGCCCTGAGATTTCTTTCTGCAGCAATATACTGAGCTGTTGCTTCAGTAGGTTTTGTAAGCTACTTAAGTATAGTTTTAGAAAGGAGTCACATAAATGAATTTTTTTTTCTGGATCTTATTTATGTTGTCACAAAATGAAGTGCATTGACCTCAAGTAAAGCTCTCTAAGCTGTTTGGAAATAAATTCTTTATCTAGAAATTTTTTTTTTATGTTATATGCTCGAAGCTGATTCAAATTTTGTGATCCCAGATTATGGCTAAATATACAAATGCTGAAATAATTCATTGAGGAAAACATGAGTTTTCAATCAAAACAAATAAATTATTCTTATTGCCATAATTTGCTAAATAAATTGTTTGACAAACTGAACAAACTGAGTTGTGTTTCTTGCTAGGTACAGAGATATTATTTAATATGATTTGGGGAGAATCTTTTTTGTATACTGATTTGGTATAATTTTCATCTCATAGCTGAGCAAATTTTAAAATTAGCTTAGCCTACCATATAGTACTTCTTTATGAAAAGAGAAAATTATTTTCACAATATGGTAAATTGATGTTGTTTATTTTGGAGCTGTTTTTGAAACCTCAATTCATATTGAGTAATAGTTACCCAGTGGGACCACTTAATTAGGGACTACCTGGCTCAGAGCTCCAAAAGTGAGACTTCTATTTATATTATAATTCAAACAGAAATTAAGCAGTCCAGTAAAGTCTTAAAGATACTTGAAACTAGAAACTGTAGGAAACTTACATTTGTTTGTTTTTTATTGATAAAATGCTTTCCCACTTTAGCTGAGATGAAGAGTTAAGGCAGGTTTTGAGAAGACAATGCCTATCAGACATTTGCTCATGTGTTGGGTACATGCTGGGTTATAAATTTTGTTAAATAGGCATAATCTTCCAATGTTCTTAAATGTTTTCTTTACTCTCTACACATCTTGCACCACAAACACTCTGTGCTGTTCCATTCAACACCCTTCAGTATTACGAGCAAAAGTCACTTGAGATGTGTACATCTATGAATTTAGATGCCATGGCCTTTGAAGATGGAGGTTTTCTTGTGTAATTCCAGTATTTATTACTAATTTTGGTGGCCTCAGGAATACAGACGTACCAATGAAAACAGATTGTTGTGATGACCAAGATGGTTATCTAAATGCCATAAAAGATTTCCTATTCATGTGATACTTATTATGCTTCCTATAAAATTCCCTGAATTTCCTCTACAAGGTTTTAAATAAAGGAATAATTACTTTGACCAGCAGAGAGCAGCAATGATATACTTTTAAAGGACTTGAGCCAGCCCTTGCAAAATCCTATGACTGGCATGAGTGATAGATAGTGTATGATTTTCATGATTTATGGGAAAACATCTGTTGAAATTAAAGCAACAATAGGAAAAATATGCCCCCGTTTAATTGAATTCTTTTATAGAACCTTTTCATTTAAAATACTTTCTGTTTAATTTTTTGCCTGCTTGAAAGTTACAAAGATTTATTACTTGAACTGTGTGTAAGTCACCCTAGTTCTTAGTAGGTGATTGTTTTCACATTGATCTGAAAATTTACTGTGGAGTTTCACTGATTGTGTTGGGCATTGTCTATATTTTAATTTTACAGTAAAATTTCAGCCCCGTAAACATCAATAGGAGTTTTTTCCCACTGACTATATGAAGGGTTTCACCCTTCTTGCAACGTATGTATTAATAATTCATTATAAAGAGATTAATAAGATAGGGTGAAAAATTCTGTGTATTTTGGTTTTCTTTTGCTTTCTGTTCACAAAGATACTTGTGCGATTTTACAGGCACTGCACAGGAGGGATGAGAAACTCTTTTTCCCATGCTAGAGTATTCTAACAATGCTGTTAGAGATTTATATGCCCTGTTCTGGCTCTGTGGCTCTTCCATATTTGATTATGTAGCAGTACTCTAGAACAGACTAAAACAACCCTTTTTTTCTCAAGCTTTTTGTTTTACCCTGAAAATTAAATTATAAAAAAAAAAGAAAAAAGAAAAAATGCAATTTTACCTTCCATCTCCTAGTGGTACTACTTTGCAAAGTAGGAAAGAGCATTAGCAATGCCACTGTGCTGTCACTTTTGGAAAGAAAGTGGGATTTCTGTTGGTTGTCCCGGTGTTGTCTATATGTTGTGTATACACTAGCATTTTAGCTCAAATCAGGACAGTGGTTCAGGAGAGAAACTTCTATTCCTGCTACCACATGGAGCAGTCATACTTTCACAGCAGTACTGATTTCAGAGAGTGTATAACTAAAATACATGTTCCTGACACTAATGAATATCCAGTTCTGGGGAATGCTGCATGTAGTTCAGAGTCAAAATCCTGTCAAACATATGACTTAGTTTGTACCTAGGAACAACATCCCCTTGGCACCAAGTGCTCTGCCATTCAGAGCCGTGTGTGCTGCACCAAGCTGAGGCCACTCTGAGTGAGGGAGGCCAGGCTGCTTCATGCAGTTTCAAAGGAGCTTGGGTAGCAGCAGCACTTCCCTGCTTAGACTGAATCACTTCTGTGCTACTGCCTGAATACTGGTGTGCAGGAAACACTGAGGTCTAGATTAGATATGCTGCTTGAATTTAGGTTACACTGGGCTTGGGCAATGCTGGAGAGCTGTAATACAATGTGAATTGCACTAGCTCTCCCCTTTTTTAAGGGTTAAATCGCATGAAGTTCCCTTTGCTTCAGTGTTTCTATTGCAAAATAGGAGAAATTGTGTCACAGATTTTATAGAAGTAAATTTGATCATGTTTATGAAGCACTGAGGTTCTATCATGATGAACTCTACACAAACTAATGAGGAAAACATTGCTCTCCTCCTTCAGAGAAGGTCTTGAATAGTGTGCAACAAATTAGGTGTGAGACTATAGACTGGATAAACATGGGGAAAGAATATATTATATAGCTCTTCATTTGATGAGTACCATCCTTTCTGTAAATGTAATGAAAAAGGTCTTGAAAGAAAATAATGGAATCTTGTAATTAAAGATTGTATCAACACTCATATGCCCAAAGCACCTGGCTTAGAGTTCTATGGGAGATTTAATTCTAACATTTCATCACATGAATGAATAATACTGCAACCTATGTATTATTCTTTAAACATATTGTTTACTGCAATGCATTTAAATTAGGGGTGGAAGAGGTTTAATTTTGATTAAATTATAATTCTTGCCATTTATTTATTTCTATTTAATTATTTGGATGGTATTAAAAAAGGTGAACCATTTAATGAATCGGCTGTCCATTCATCTTAACATATTATTAAATATAAGAATATTCCTAGCTGTTGTTGTCATAACTATTGTCACAACAGTATTTATATTGAACCAGTGATGGATTCTTGCTTTGCTAGGCAGAATACAGTGATAGAATGAGCTACGGTCCCAGGCAGAGCGAGATTACTGCCTTTACATATAACAAGGACAAACCGTAGAAAAGGAGACATTAAAAATGGAAGCTAATAAAAAAAATGAGGTGTGTGCAAATGTCGTGTTCATTCTGACAGTGGATTTTCTTTAATTTAATTATTTTTATTTCTAGGCAGAGTTCTGTGCAGAAAGACTTAGCTATAAAAGATTTAATGAAGGAAAAAAAGATGAACAATGATGTTAAATGTTGGATAAGGGAAGAAGAGTATGGTGGGCCACCAGACAGAGAGTGAATGAGGGAATGGGAGCAGATAGTCTTAACCACAAAGAGAGTTAACAGGAAGAAGGTTATTCTTCAGCATCTTTTTTAAACTTAATTTTCTGTATGGTTTCAGAATTACTTTCTTGGTTCTTCAAGCTCTGATTAATATTTTATTTCAAATTAATTAATACCGAGTGTAAAAATAAAATTCCCTTAAAATAGAAGAACAAGTTAAAATGCCCACATTTGCTACAGTCTGCCACTAGTACAAGATTCTGTATGCAAATTTTTATGCACACCTCCACTGTGATATGAATAACAATGCAGATGAGGGGGTGATTAAACTTGAAACCACATTTTTTACCTTATTTCTCGATTTCCATGTTTTTCAGCGTTATTTAAATAAATAGGGCTGTTGCCTATATCATTTCAATTTCTGCCTTGCCAAGATACCAGAGCCCTGGGGTTAACTTCTCCTACATCTGCCTTGGACAGGCTCTGTGTGCAGATCTTGCTACCCTGTACATCTTGCACCTGATTACTGCCTTGTGGAGATCTCACTAGGGTCTGCTTCAGACAGCTTTGAAAATCTCACCACCTTTCAGCAGAGCAATTTTGTTGATTAATTTTGTCGATTATTATTTTGACCAAATGAGCCTGTTGCAGAGGTAATAAATAGGGAGACACAAGCCAGTGGTCATAAGCAGAGATTGCCACAGTACTTTATGTGGATTTCTCAGCATGAATGAAATAATAACCAATATAACACCTAAAATGGACTTTCTCCACACCCAGTTTCAAGGCCCTGACTGTCCCAGACCCGCCTGTCTTTTCCTTGTTTCTCTGCTTTTTCACCTGGCTGTGCACATCTGAGATTTACCCAGAAATGGAATGTCAGCCTGCAGTGAGGTGTTGAGTACCTGCTCTCTGTGCAGATACTCTGAAGCAATTGAAACATCTCACAGAGTTCTAATCGGATTTTCATACCTTTTTTTTTTTTTTGCCTAGTCCGAGTACACATTTCAGCTTGATTTAAAAAATATTTTGCATCTAAATCAAGATTCTGATAAATCACTTCTATGAAAACTGCCCTGGGAGTCAGAAATTCTGTTATTTTGGGTCAAGGATCAACATGTCATTTTTTAGATGGATATTTTTTAAAGACATTAGTGGTTTGTTTGCATCTATTTTATTCAAAGTGACTTCACATCAGGATCTCCATTGTGCTTGTGTTTACATGGACAGTGCTTTACAGAGTTTTTCTAATGCTAGTTAATACTATTCTTCAAATGTATTATTAGAAAGAGAACTGTGAGGATAACCTTGATGCTATACATCTACTTGCTGAAACACATTGCTTATTATAATTCGTATTAATTTTAATGGTGCAATTATGTTAGCTATAATTAATGGTGGATTATGTTTTTCTTATTAGCTGAATAATTTTAAAATAAATCTTGCTATAATATTGTAAGTAAACTGTTTGGAATTTTTTACTCTCCATGGGGTTGCCCAAAAATAAATACTGTCCTTTACAGATTACATTTCACATATATCTGATGAGAAATGTATAAAAATATTACTATCATTATTTTCCTTTTGAATAGCTTATAACTTACTCTTTCTAATGCTCATACTTTTTCTTAATCCCTCTTCACAAAGTGACTTTGCCATTTGTTTTTATTTCATGTTTTAGTTCCTCCTTCCAGCTTTTCATGATGCAAAAGAATGAGCAAACCACCATGATTTACTTGAATCTTTAGCCTATTAAATCTTGCCCTCGAAGGTCAAATTTAAGCAGAGGCAAATCTATGTTTCTTTAATAAACTTTAATTCTAAAAATAAAATGTGATTGAAACTAAATTGTAGTAGGATTTCATTTTAGAATTTCTTTCTTATTCATCTGGTAAATATTGGTTAAAGGGAGGATAATGAGAATTTGAACTTACTTGTTTCCCAGAGTACAGGCATCATTTTCACAGGGCTTTGTTAGAATGTTACAAGAAGATACTTGGTGAAAATAGTAAAAGTATGAGATTGTAGCAGGAAAATAAAAAGTCAGTGAAGGGTAATAGAAATTACTAGCAGCATGGGGAAGGTTTCAGTATAAAAGATGTGAAGAAACCCAGTATTTTAGTGAAATTAAATTTGAAAAAGGGAAACTTTCCCAGATTTAAATTTTTAAATCAAGAATTCATTCCTTTCTAGGAAAACTGAATAGGAATTTTACATTTAATAAAAACAGATTGGATATAGTGTATTATGTGTTAAGAAAACCCAACAGAATTGTAAGTGGTAGTTCTAGTGAGAAAACTGTGAAGAAAAAAAAAAACAACCCTACCGATAATGCTTTTCAAAGCATTTTCTATATTACAGGTAGGATGTAGGAAGAAAGAATACAGAAAAGATCATAGAAGGCTTTGAAAAGCTTTTAAATACTTCTGCTATAAACATCTAGGAATATTTTTAGGCCTAACTATATATTTCTTCAAGTCATAGACATCAGTGGGAATCCATTAGACCAATATTGAATATTTTTGGAACAAAAATGCTGAAAGCAATTTTAATGAAATTTAAGAATCTCAGTGTTACCAGAAACTTCTATGCAATGAAAGAAAGAAAAAACTTTTTCCCTCTGTTACTCTTGCAATCTAATGACTTATTTTATCAGTGACAATTTAGGAGGGAAATATGCAAGCGCTGGTCTGAAAAAATCTTTTCCTCTGTGCTATATGAAGCAGACAATGCTGAGAGTCAATAAGTGTGTCAGAGGGCAACTGGGCCCACCAGCTTCCTAATTCATGGTTTTGTCTGGGCTGCAGCTGGGCTGGGGGTTGTAGCTCACAGGTTTGCTCTGATGTCTTTGGGGACCTTGGCTCTCTGCAGGGGACAGGCTGGCTTCAGCTGGGCGCTAGGCTGTACAGAAGCAGGAAAGAGTCCTTCAGAGTCAGAGGTGAGTGAAATTGGTGGATTTGTCAATCTATGGCTGGACCAGAGGCTGGCTGAGTGGCAGCAGAAGTTGTCATGTTTTTTGGAAAATAGGTGAAATAGGCTTGAATTTTTGCTGCAGAGGAAAAGATGAGACTCTGCAGCTCTCAAATCTAGTTCCTTTTTGGTATGTATTAGGTGAGGGTGGGGTGGACTAAGTCTTCCATGGGAAATAAAAGGAGTAATCTCTGTGTTATCTTCTAATAGAGCAGCTTAAATAAACATATATTATATGGTTCAGCTATTCAGGCTGCAGCCATCTGTATGGCATCTTGCCTTGAGCCCTGAGGAAAAGAATTTGGTAGTATAGAGGAAAAGATTGGAAGTATTTTTCTCTTCAGTGCTTGGAGTTGGACTGTGCAGCTAAACTTTGACTCAGCTTAGTGAACCTGTCTAAATGTTCAATGCGATTTTCTGGCTTTGTGTGAGTTGTCTTGGTGGGTACTAAGGCAACTCAGGTTTAAAAACCTTCCACTGGTCTCAAAATGCAACAGATGCTGAATACAAAAGAAGTGTGGGTTTCAGTACACTGGCTTCAAAAGAAATATTCTCAGAAGTTTAATACAAGGAAATAACTTGAGTTATTGTGGCAGAGAAACCATTTGGTGGAAAGGAAGTGAAGCTAGCAATTCAGAATCAAGGCTGTAGAGTGTGTTGATGATGGAGCTGTGGGAGGGATGTAGAATAACCTACTTTGCTGCAGGTTTCTGTGTGTGAACTAGAAATACTCCCAAGAATTTACATCTTTACCTGATTTTTGCTAGTTTTTCTACTCTCTTCTAGTTCTGAAGTTAAAAATCTTAAATCTCTTTAATGGCATGTACAAACTTATGTGCGCTGCTTCAACATGTTAAAATATCAGAAAATTTGTTTACATCCTCAGGCTGCACTAATTAAATTTAAATCTGCTTAAAAAGGATTTAATTGGAGTAGAGCAAATGTTCTGCAGACAATATCTGTTTAAATTTTTTATATTGTTTTGGTTAGTATATGAACGTAAGCTATAAACAGATTATGTCTTCTTAAATTGTCAGTTTCAGCTAAGATCTTATCTGGGAGCGTGTATCCTCTTACTATATTGTAATTGCCAAGCAAAAAGCACACTTCGATTAAGTAACATTGTTCTAGAAGTATTTTAAGTACATTTCATAACATAGCAGTTCCATAAGTGTTATATTAGACTAGTCAGCTGGGAGAAGTCATTATATACAGGATAATAAGAATTTCTCAAATTCTAGCCTTGACACATTTTATGTTAAAATCATTTCAATCTTGTGTAGAAAACTGGATTTACACAATGAACAAGTTCTTAGATATCTTGTACCTTGTGTGTAATGATGGGTTAAAATTTCTCTTGCTGGAGGGTTAATAGATCAAAGAGCTAGAAGAAAGTGTATCTATTTCCCCTATTCTTACCAAGAACGTGTGCAAGGTTGACTGTCAAGAGTATAGCAAAGAGTTGGCAGTGGTTCTGAGATGGACACCATCTAATAGAAAGAAGCAGCCTCAGAATTTCTGATTTTGACTGTTTAATTATGTATGAAAAGCTAGGGGTTGTTTTTGGGTTTTTTTCCTCCTAGTAAAAAAGTATGGTTTGTGAAGAACAACGAAAATACTCAGATTTTAAGAAAAGAAAAGTAGACTATTTACAAGTTGAACATCATGGATGCTGCTGTGCTGCTTAATCAATGTAGAATCTTAGAATCCCATAAAAATGTCTTCCCTAATTGCAAGATGCATCTAGCTGTCTGAAAACCTCCAAGATGTGCAACATTCATAGCAAAAAGAAACAAGAATTATAGCTTGTTATGAAATACGCTGAATCATATAGTATCTGGTAACTTAGGCTGGGATATTAATTTGTACTGGTTTGTTGTCTATTTTGAGTAAGTTACACTCTTCTTTCATGGAAGAAAAGCCTAAAATGTGCTTATTTTCCTATTGGAAAAAATCACTTCAAGATTAGACCTTCTTTTTTAAAGAATTCTTAACATTTCAGATAAGCAGAGAATAACACACTGCAGCCCAAACAATTAGTCTGATCCCTTAAAAGGATGATCAGTAGTCTCACATTCAACCTCAAATGGAAACAGTACAGTTTATTTTCCATTCTTCTTGGTCATTTAACTGTGCTGTTTCATCCTGTTGTGGGGGTTGTTCTTGTTGTTGTGTTCCCAGAACTATTTACTAGGGCTTTGGATCACCTTAGAAAAATATTAAACTATTTTAAAGTTAGTAAAATATCAGTAGTTAAACATTCTCATCATGTGTGTCAGTGTCGGGTATTGTGGCCCTGTAATCACGGGCTCAGGTGTGCAACTTTTATTGTCCTTCACAATTAATGATTTCTCTGTTAATCACTCGGAAAGGTAATAAAAATCCCGTAATACTCAGTGAAGTAAATATTGAGCAACATCAGAACTTAATGCTAGTTTTGTAACTGTAGTGCCCTTAAGAGAAATCGGACAGCAGTTCTGCTACATAAGGCATAGAAATGTATAGCTGTGATCTTGGGATTTGTGTGGCCACGTACCTACCTGTAGACCTTTCTGAGATCAAGGTGCACTTTTCTCTGGGCTCCCTGTCTTCCCCTGACTGAACTGGTATCAGAGCTACAGCTGTGTCTTTCTTCTGAGTAAATCCCCTTAATCTTCTTGGATAGCCACAGAAGGCTAAGAATAATCTTGCTCTTTAGATTTGACTTTTTTTTGTCAAATACACACATGAGCATCATTTGTGAAAAGTTGTCTACAGAAGCAGTATAGTATTTTAAAATTTGAGAATGCAGAAATAAGAGTAAAAATAAGTGGTTGTTACAGTTGCAGAGATCTTAAAACTTCTTAACTTTATTTTACCTTTCAATGAAGTATTATAAACTAGCTTAGGATGAAACAAATGGAGTCCTACAAAGACTTTATTGAGCTGAAAGCTGGGGAGAGACTTTTTTCAAGAGTGTATAGTGATAGAACAAGGGATAATGGCTGAAAGAGAGTAGATTTAGATTAGGTACATGGAAGAAATTTTTCACTATGAAGGTGATGAGGCACTGGAACAGGATCAACAACAGAGAAGTTGTAGCTGCCCCAGCCCTAGAAGTTTTCAAGGCCAGGTTGGATGGGGCTTTAAGCAATCTGGTCTAGTGGAAGGTGCCCATATCCATGGCAAGTGGGGAGGGAAATAGATGATCTTTAAGGTGCATTCCAACCCAAGGCATTCTATAGAATCTATGCAAAGTCTACGACAAGATGCAAACTTTCATCAGATTTGGGAGTCTATTGCTGCTATGATTTTTTTTTTTTTGCGCTATTTTTGCACTAGAGGCTTTTCCTCCATAAATTTATCATTCCCAAGTGCACAGCCTGTGGCTTTGATGGAAGAAATGACTTATTTCATGATTCCTTGTTTTCTTCTAGAATGAAAAGGGTGTTTATCTCTGTAGACAACAGACTGCTGCATATCATCTGTTATTAAAACTTGTTCCTTGATTTTTGAGTTGTAGTTCTTAGCTGAAAGTTGTTCTCAAGATGACCATAGAACATGTTATGAAAAAAATACATGTAAAGTTTTGTGGACTTTTTCATCAATCAAATTTAGCTTGAAGTCTATTTGGCTGCTGAAATTGAAAAGAAGATAATAGTCGCTGTGAAGAGCGGTGTGGTAAATAATTAATAAACATGGCTATAACTTATTGATTCTGTTTTGAAGAAAACAAAATATATTGGAAATTGAAATATGTTGCAATATATTTGTCTCCATTATACTGGACATGAAGTGAGACACATGTGAGACCAGAGGAATCTAAAATTTGTCTTCCAGTACCCAGCTAGAAATGCAGGTTTTTCAATGTAGAGAAAAATACATATTTTATACTCTTCTTTTAATAATGAATGATTTTCTTCGTGAAGAGGTTGAGATTTTCCCACCCTTCCTCAAATCTTTCAACTTTCTTGAGGTAACTCTAGATTGTTGCAACACTTTGGGTTTAGAACATCAGAAGTCTGTGGCTGAAGTCAGTGTCAAGAAAAGCAGAATTATTGTTTAGTTTCAAGGCTGGTGGAGAGTACTTGTGCAGAGGAGTATCAAGAATAATACATATTTTTCACAACCTTGCTTGTTCACAGTTCAATGCTTTCCCTGGTTTATGTGCTTTCCTTATCCTGGGTTAATTGAACAGCTCACACTATAGGTGGGTTCCCAGTGCCTAAAATAAGTTTCCTTTGCTGAAAGTTAAACCAATTACTTCTCACAGTGCCTTAGATGCAGAAACCAACTTGAATACTGTTCCCATATATCTTTGCCCTTTTTCTCTCCTTAAGCCCAGCCTTCATCACAAATCACATTTTCAAAGCTCACTAATTTTCTTGTCACACTCTCAGCTTGGCCTAATTTCATCTCTGTCTTTATTTGACTAAAACTTGTCAGAGTAATCCAGGGGGGGATTCTCCTGCAACTCATCACAGCTGACAGAGTGGGGTCAGTTTGTGCAATGCATAGTTCAATCTGCTTATTGGAACCTTCTATGCACTACTGCTGCTTGGCCTTTTATTTTCTTGTCTATTTTTCCTCACATGTGTATACTTTTGAAGGATTTTTGACATTTTGCCCGTCAAATGTTAAATATAAATCTTCCTTGGAGTAGATCTTTTTGTGAAACAATAGGGATTCAGATGTAGCAGATTTTTAAGAATATTTTTTTTCCAAAAATATGAAATTTTCTAAGACACTACTAAACATTTCATTTTATGTATTTAGGTAAAAATAGATTAGAAAACAGAATAAACATTACATTGACAATACTAAAAATATTATGAGGGAAAAATCATCCCAAATAAGAGTAATAAATCCACAAGATTAATAAAGTAATGGTTGGTTTTATTTTCATTTATTTTGATAGTCATTCTTTTATATGTATTTGCAAGCAATTTGAGTAAGAATATGTTTCAACATATCATAGCATACTTTTATTTATAGGATTTATTGCACTTGTTTTTATCATTTGCTATTCTCCGTGTCTACTGACTCATTTTAATGTACATGCCAAAACTCCTGTCTTTGTCAGTCATGTGCTTATATGAGTCCTCCCATCTGAACTTGCCCTCTCTACTGAGTCTGCTGCTGAAACGTCTCTAAAATATCCCCATTTCTCTTCAGTGGAGACTTTTTAAATGTATATTCAAAAATATAAGGTTTTTTTTTTTTATGATCAACTTTTTCTTATTCCAGCAGAGATGAGACTCTTGTCTATTTTAGCAAGGCCTGTTGCAATAGCTCAATGAAGTGATTTTTCTTTTTCTCCTCCTCCCCACCTCATTTGTGTTGATGGTTAAATAAGTTTACTTTACAATCAGGTGAGTACCAGAGCTGATGACAGAGAGCAGGTAGGGTCACACAGGGAGAAGAGGGGGAGGAATAGCAATAGCTTTTTTGTAGCAGTGAACCACTTAATGAGCTGTTTTGCAGTGCACAGACTCTAATTAGTGTCTTGAATTTACATATCAGATTTGTCATCACAAATAAGCTAGGCAGTCTTAGATCACAAATGTATTTTCACTCTGTCTTATTTTTGACTTGTCACATCTGTTCTTGAGTAGAAGGAGAGATGCTTTTGTATTTTAAACATTGCTTAACACTTCAGAATACTTTTTCAAAAGACAATACCAGGGGAGAAGATCAGATTAGAAAGGTGAAGTCATAAACCAAGTAAGAGCTGGCTGTTTTCCCACTGTTCTGCTCTGTAGGAAATTTGGAGCTGGTAAAGAGATCATCTATAAATACGAAAATTTGATGAGAAGCTTAAGTTGAAAAGGTCAGACCGAGGTTACAGATATGACCTGACTACAGGTGTTATTTGTCTTTTCCATGAGGGGATCCTAGTTTTCTGTTACATTAATATATCTTTTCTGCATCTTGAAATAAAGCTTGCAAGTATCTTTAACCTTTACCTCCCTATTGCGAACACATAATGAGTAGAAAACAGTAACTTAATATATCTTTCATTCCTGGTTTTAACTTTCCTTTGATTTAGGAAAATAGGGGATATTATAGGAGTTAATGTCGAAGATTCCTGTCACTTTGAATCCCATCTCTGTCAGTGGCCTTGGCTGTCCTTAAGGAAGGTGTAAAACAACATAAAAATGATCTTGCTGGAGCTTACATATCACTTGGCACTGGAATGCTGGATATCTTGGGAATTCTAAAGTCAGAAAATACTACCACCTCTCTGTATTTAATATGCCTGGAGGGTTGTTTTTCTTCTTTTCGTCTTTGTCTCATAACTTTTTAATCTGTACAACTGTTTTTTTGACAAGGAGTTCTACAATGAAAGTGTATAATGCATGAAGAAGTACAACTTTCTGTGGTTTTTTTAAACTTTTTTGCCAGTTTTGCCGGTTTTTCCAGTTTCAAAGGGTTGAGTGCTGGGCATGCGTACTGAAAATGAGTTGCTTATATCTGAAATGTATATTGAAGCATTTTCCAACTAAAATTGCAGATGTTTCACATGTCAGAGCTCCACGTGGAACTGTTTTTTCCTGTTTTGATGTTGTATGATTTATTTTTATATTTTAAAAAACCTAAATATGACTGACAGTGAATCTTAAGTTCAATCTGTTTTCCAGAAAGCACTGCACTTCAAACTTGTGCTAATCTGTACTTTTTAACAAAACGTTCCATCTATAACCACCAGGGGTATAAGCCCAGTGTCACTTTCTGTTGAATACTATAAATGGTTCATGGCTCTGACAATTATTGTAATCACCATGATGAAATCTAAGGTTTAGGCATGCATTGCTCCTTTGAAGGATGTATGATATTAACATTGGAAAACTAAGCTTGCTCACCGGGGGATTACAAACCGCCAAAGATACTATGCCTTTAAAATTGTGATAGAAGTCTTTGTTCTGACAGGGTTTTTTTTTATTTTTTAACAAACCAGCAAGGAAAAGATAGCAACCTTTAGAGTCTCTAAACTTTTTCCATAGCTTAGATGCTTTTTAGATCAGAAAGAATTTAATTTATTTCATGGTCTGAGAAAATGTCTAGAATGGTTTTTTTTTTGTTTTCTTATAAAGTCAGAAGCACGACAGACTGTACAAGCTCACAATAGCTAAAGCAACTGTATGTACTGCAACTCTTTTTGGAAACTGCAGTAAAAGTCTAGAAGATTATTTCCAATGTTTTTCTTTTTACTGAATGTTCTAACTCCTGCTTTTAAGATACTCTGCAAAACATCTTCAGAGCTCCCCTTTGGGAAGGAAGACTCATCTTTTGTCACGACTGCATAATGTTTGAGTAACTGGCTGGCGAGTCACAAGTGACCTTTACTGCGTTAATCTGCTTTTATAATCCTTTCACTGTTTTCCTTTTGTTTTCTAAAATTTTTTAAATCTGCATACATTTCTCACCATGACTGAATTTTACAGGGTTATGTGCAGCAAAGTTAGAGGTAGGAGAGTTTGGCCTACACAGCTGTGCTGCAAAAAGTCGTTACCATGGAATCTGTTATGCTGGAAAGATTGGTTTTGTGCTGTTTCTCTTGAGAAGTGAACTGTGACTGTTGTTGTGTGCTGTAGCAGAACAGCTGCCCTGCTGTGCCCAGATTAGCAGCTCTTTGTCAGTGCTGTGCATCGTCCAGCTGCAGGAGCAAAACCGTTCCGGTCGGTCAGGTATAATGTCCAAATTGTAAACTCTTTGGACCAGGAATCCTGCACACCTTCCTCTTGTCTAAACATAGATTTCTTTTTTTTTCAATGATAGTCCCTGTAAGCCTTTGAGTTACCTACTACTGCCACAAATGTTCATGAGACCAAGGAAGCCCTATTGCAAAAGCTGAGGATGTGAAACAGAGGAAATAGCATCTTACAATACAGTGGTTACTGAAATACTGCTTTTATCAGCAATGAAGAAACTATGACCCCAATGAAAATTTGAGCTTTACTCAAAATAATGCATTTTATACTGCAAAATACATGTAGATAAGGTCATATGGCTATTTCCATAGATTATTATTTTTAATTAATTCTGTGCAAAACCAAGGCGCTGTGTGCATACATACTCCATACAACAGCCACTCCATACATTTTTTACAACATACAGGAAACTACTGAGAAGAAATAAATAGTGATGCTACCTGGTTATATGTCAAGACAGGGGTCTGTCAGGGGTATCAGGTTCATTTGATGTCTTTGATGTTACAACCAACTATGGAAATATAGGTACATAATTTATGTTACAGCTTGAGTAACTCCCAGTAACCTCACAACTGACACTTGGAAATCATTAATCACCATAAAAGTTAAAGGAAGATCCCTGAAATCTGACATACCTCACTGCAAGAGTAGTTTATTTATCACCCCAGGTGAGGCCCTTGTGCATGCTTAGTGTTGCAGTGTACAAGAGAATATTCATTCCTGTGCAGAAATGTGAGGAGAAAGTTCTGAAGTGTTGAGCTGGAATAGCTATTTTGGCTGCTTTAAGACCAGCTTAATTGATTTCACTGCTTTGCTTTGGGAAACCACACTTGAGCAAAAGAAATAGAAAGGCAGTTTGTGTCCTTTAGGTCAGGATTACTGTTCTGGCTAGAATACTGTCTGGGATTTTAGATTATAGGAAAACAATGCTTAAATTTTTTTATCCTTATTAATGTTACGTAACTCATTCTTCTCTTCGACCCGAGATTGATTTAGAATGTGTTGATTTGGGAGGTAATGAAATCATTTTTTAATACATTGATTTACTGAGTAATTATTCTATTTTGACCTTAATTATTCAATTTTGGTTAGTTAATACAGATTTTATAGTAGTTTTTTTTATGGTGATATTTGATCCCTTATTGATTTTCAGAAAATCCTTGAAAACAAAATGTAATTGCAAGATAAGTCACTAACATTAAAAATTTAAAACAGTAAATTCAATAAAATTCTTACTGGCCAAAAAGGTTTAGTGCCTAGAGATTTTAACAAGGGAAAACAGACCAACCCAAACCTCACTTTAGCCTTTTTTCACTTCTAAATATAATATTTTAACTTAACCGATGTTACAGATGTAATAACCTCAGATATATTACCAATTGTAAGTTCTGTAGCTTTATATGTAAAAATCTTGGAATTGATAACTAATTCTTCTCAATTATTTAAATAGTTGATACTCATCTGATTAATCTGAAATATTAAAGGCTGCTTAAAGCTGGGATTTTATTTTAATTGCCTCTTTTTTCTCCCCATGCCACTGTTTTATTGACTTATTTGAAATATTCAAGGGATTAGCAGGACATAAGTTTTTACGTGGCAAAAATATCCTGGTTTGACCTTATTCAGAGATTATTATGTCTTCCTATTACACAGCTCAGTCCATAAAATTCCCCTTGCAAGTTTTGCATGCTTTGTCTTCAGATTTGCTGACTCTACTACCGTAAGAACTCCTCAAGGTAAAAGATTTCTCATCGTCTTAATTTTTTTTAATATGATTGATACTTTTTTTCAGATAAAAACGTAATCTTCCTGAAAACGTCTGATTATGTAGCTGTAACACTTTCTACTCTGCCTCAACTTTCCCATACTGTAGTTTCTATAAAATTTTAATATTTTCTCCCTGATGATAAGCTCAATTAACTAATGAAAACATACATATGAATATCTTATGAGTTACTGTCAAGCTCATGCAATATTTATGGTCTAAGGTTTTTGGAATAATGCAACCAGAATAAAACCTTAGAAATAATTTATTTTACAAGTATTTATTCAAAAACTATCTGAATCGTTGTTTATAGTAATAATGACAGAAGGAAGAAATCAACTTGTTTATCGCAATCTGTTGTTCCTATTGTTGCAGTTGTTACATATTGATGTACTTACTTACTGGAATTTGCTCCTGAGTGGAAAACATCATCCTCCAGCCTGTTTGGCTTCCTCCTCTGCCATCCGTTCTGTGCATTGCATTCTCATGTAGCATGCTAGCATAAACATCTATATCACAGGGTGTCACAGACTGTGTGCTTGTATAGTGACAGAACTTGTGCAGCCTCACAATGTAGAGCCTTCAAATACATTTTAATATGGAAGCTGAAAAATGCTGTGAAAAAGAAGACAGAGGGAATGTGACACTATACCTCAACTTTAAATAATGAATTTTTTTTCCGACTCTTCTATTTTCCGTGTGAAGCCATAGTGTCTATTAAGAATAGATCTGAATTTTGGAACTCATGTTTCCCAGGTTTGACAAACCATATGAAAACCTGTGAAGAAAATGCACTTTTTTTTCTAGTTCCACAAAAATAGAAGTATGTAGCCACATCATATTTTGTTCATGCTCTTGTCTTGTTTGATTGTGAAAGGGGAAAAAGAAGGAGTAAAAAAGGATAAGTATAAAAAAAAGACTGACTATGACTAGCCAGACCAGGTAAAAGTAGAAAAAAATTTCTATATTTGTAATATATTTATTCTGTCTTCTTGTATGCTTTCTTGCTGTTTTAATCTCTTTGGCATATTAATTCAGCTTGTTTCTATGTTTTTCATTTAATGCTACCCCTACAATACCCCGTTATAGTCTCCATTTTCTTAATATAATTCTACCTGGTTTTGAATGCTTTAATTTGCTTATTGAAGTACTCTTCTCTGTGATCATACGTAAAGTACTTGCTTCCCTTTGTCTCTTTTAAGGTTCCCAGTGGCCATTTCCTTAGTCTCTTCTTTCAGTGATCTGACTACAGGACTGTTTTCTTTCTCCGGGATAAAGTTTTGGTTTGTGCCCTCTGTGTGCTGTCACACTGAAAAATCAAACTAGCCTGAAGAGTATTTATAGCACTCAAATCAGTTGGAGGAGTAGTAGATATTGCAAAGTGATGTTTTCCCATTAATTGTTGTTAAGCAGTATTTTTATATCACTGTTTTGAAGTTTTAGTCTCCTGTCATATGAAGAATGAAAAAAATACTGGCTTTATCTCCCAGGATTCCCTTGTGCCATTATCCAGCCTGTGCAACTCTCATCTACTGATCATTTTTTTAGGATACTGCCTTAGATATGGGCCTTGAGAATGAGCCTGTATCAAAAGAGATGCTGGGGGACTTTTTCAAATAGGACATGTATAAAAAATACAGCAGGGAGAAGAGAAAATACAAAGAAGTGTATATTGGTCAAGATGGGCTTCAAAACTGAGTGAAGATTACAGCTGAAATGGTAGGGACAGCTTTAACTATGCATTAGACACCACTGCTTCAACTAAGTGCAGCACTTGGATAATGAGTCAACAACAGAAAGTAAGTCATAAGTTTTAGGTAGATCCTAAAGTGTATACAAATAAGGTGATATTTAAGGATTTTTCTTGCAGCTCTACATAAAAGCTCAGACCTCTGTTCTAATTAAGTCTTGCCAACAGCTGTCCTTCAACCATGAACTGAAGACAATGATCATTAGTACAAAGAACTGGAGGCAAAGCCACTTTGGTGAGATATTTGTCCCAGGCTTGATGCAAACAGACACACAAATAGTACCTTACACATGTTTACATGAAAAGAAAGATATTTTTCTTTATTTTTTCTTTTTGAAGAAAGATCAGTGGGGTTTTGCCTGCTAATTTTTCTTCTCTACTTTTTTTTTGTTATTTACCATACAGGCATTATTGGCATTTTTCCCCTATGTTGTCTTAACACTTTGAAAGAATATCCATAAATACCTACGATGTTATTGCTGTCTTTCTGGTTTATGATTTCCTTATTTTGAACTTCCTCTGCAGCTGCTGCTCTGCCCCATGTTGACACAGCAGCTTGCTGTGGCATTTTCTACTATTCCTGTTACAGCTGGTCTGCAGCTCGTGTGCCTATTTGCCTGCAACTCCCTGACTTCTCTGAATACTCCAGAAACCTCCCCTCCTCTAGACACAGTACAGAGGACTAACCTGATCTGTTGTTAGAACAATCCCGTGCACCAGGAAAGCACAAACAACTCTCTAAAACATACTTGCTTCAGTTACTTCACACTGTTGGCCACTTGAATGGTGACCAAGAGCAAGCATGATGCGAGCTACCTGCAATTGAATCACCTTGTGGTCTCTGACTGATTCAGCCATGCTTGAGCCCCCTCAGAGGGGCACTAGGACAGTGAAAATGGCCTGACAGCAGCCTCAAACCTTTTCTGTGGGGTTGTGTCCTCATGTGCTTGCCACGCCAATGGCCAATATCTGGTCCTTGCAGCTGAAGAACAGGAGTGCTTAAACTCAGTTTTCTGAAGTGGTAACTGTTTAAGAAAAGAAGTTGTCTTTTGAGATAGTGAATAAAGAAAAGTAATACCCAGAATAAGCATGATGAACTCAGACTGAATGAAATAGTTTCCCAGATTGCTACCATCTAATGCAGATATTGGTATCTGTAGCTATAGAAAATATGCTGTCATCAGTCCAAGATAAGGAAGATTATATGGGGAAAATGTGAACCTTGCACTGCAGCCTTCCTGATTTTATCTTAACTTAGTGGACATTGAAGATATTTTGGGGTAGAACAGGCTTTTCTCATACCTGCCCAGACCTTGGAGGAAAAATGCCAAGGATACCTGTGAACTTCATCAGGCTACTGACCAGCTATTTTATATTTTAATGACCAAAAAACCCAAAAAAACTGAGTAATCAACCTGGACAGGGAAAGCCATCAATAATTCTAACAGGCCACCTACACATTGCCTTACAAAAATGTGTAAAAATTGGAAGAAGTAGGAGATTAAATCTGTACAGAAATGGACTGATTAATAGCACAACAAACATCAGGTTTTCTTTTTCTTAAAATGCTAACTTTCTCAATTTAAAATATGTCCTAATTATTAATGAGAGTGGAGTTCTTTTTTTTTCCTTTGCCTTTATCGTAAGAGAACACTGATATATTAATTCTGCCTCTGTGTTTATTATTCCAGTTTTGGAACATTCATATCTTCCTCCAGTGCTAGTTCTCAAATAGCACTGTTTAGTAATGTGAAAAAGTTTCCATTTGCCCTTCACAACTCAGTGAGCTGTAAACACTGAAGTAATTGAGCCACCCACATCCTAGTCTGCAGGTGATACGAGTGATGTATTTTATTAGTATTTAATTAAATTGCAAATGTTATGCTAAACTGTGAAATTGCTGGCAAAAGTTGAATGACTGGATTAAATGACACTATTTTTTTAAATAAAAAGATTGTTGAGTAATCTGGAAAAAATATATTTTTCAATTCTCTCGAAGCGATTAACCTATGCTCTGCTGCTTAAAAAAAAATCCCTCGGCATACTGAAATTTGAGGCTGTTGCAACATTAATTTCACACATTCCTAGTTTAGGTTAATGACTTCAGATTATAACAATGAAGATTAAACTAATCTCATTCAATCTGTAGTAGTTAAGAGATAATATACTCTTGAAACAATCACAAATGACTGAAATTAAGTTTTATATTATTGCATTAAGGTTTGGGAAGGGATTTAATAACTTCAGTTTATGAAAACTTGATTCTCTTTCAGTTTGGGGAAAATGGAATGATTTGACTTATTCCCATTTGCTTATTTGGATGTGTGCCTGAAGAAGTCTAGTTATGCAAAAGCCATTTGATAGGACTTTGTTTAGGACTAAGCATGTTGTGTAAAAATTGACAGCTATCAGTAGAACATGCTGGCTACTGCAAGGAATGCTGGAACCAGCTGGAAAGAGGAGTATTCTGATGGGAAATGGGAGACACGAGGACTCCAACATCACATCTTTCATTTGAACCATGAAACAAAAACAATGTGGAAAAATACAAATTTTCCGGTTGCAAAATAAGAAGGAGCTAAAGACTGGGAGAGGAATTGGCTTAACATCCAGAATTATTTTTATTTTCTAGGATTAAAAACAAAAACCAAGGACAAAAACCATGTCCTTTTGTAAGTGAGTAGGGGGAATCAAACAACTACCTTCATTCAGTTGTTCTAACCTGAAAGCCTGCACTCAGTTTCAGAAGGTAGTGTTTCCCAAATATTAAATTGAATGTTAGAGGATTATTTCTTTTAAATCAGACAGATGCTCCACAGAAGATAATTTTAAATTAAAATAATTTCTTTGGGGTTTTATCTTTTTTTTGCTAAAACATTTTTTAAGTTAAAAAGTATCAATTGCATGTTTATTGGGCAAAGCCAGTGAATTTTTTAATTGTATCTTTTGTTTTAAGAAGTTGAGTCTTTAAGCTCATACCATGCTCTCTGGATAACTGGAATGAGTTTGTTGTTGTTTATATGCTCTGAATTTTCATAGGTTTACCTGACTTGTAACTAATATTAATGAAAATACTTGGTATTCTGCACGTATGTAAATTAAAGCCTAGCAACAAAGAAAAAGTGGTTTTTCTTTCAGCACTTCTGCAAAACAACTCCCTAATGCTGTCTATATCTGGAGAAAAAAAAAATGGAACTCCAAGTATCTTATAGGAATGAAGTTTCAGACTGCAGTATTGTGCATATCTGTACTGCATGATAGAATTTCAATGAGACAAGTGTCCCTTTTTCTATGGGAAATTACTGTAATTATTATGTGCTTTCTAATACTAACCGTGAGATTTCTGGATATTCTTAAGAATGGCTCTAAAGCATACCAGATTGCACTGTTGGTATATCCAAGAGTCACAGTTTTTAAACAAGTGCCAACATGTGAAAGAAGTGCAATTAATGTTGTCAGAAACAAGGTTGATTTCTTACCGGGGCTTAGTCATTCAAAATAAGACATATATAATATTCTTTTCTCTCATTTCATACTCTTACAAAAGATTTCAATGAGCTTGCTAATGATAATAAATTTCCTTTCAGGTATTTCAGGGTTTTTTTGTGAAATTGCAGTTATACAATGTGGTATTTAGATGGTTGTCTAACTTAACTGAAACTGCAGAGGGGAAAAAATAACAAGATCGGTGATAACCCTAATCCAACAAGAGACCTGAGCATATACAGATTAGGCTGTGCAAAACTCAGGTTCTAAACCTTACATGTGGGTTGTAAGTGTCGCCTTAGACAAGGAGATGGGATGCATGTGAATAAGCACACACACACAGAGGTATTTTTGGTTTTATTTTTTTAATTACATGCAGAATGTTAGTGGATCTCATTTTTAGATCCATAATGCTATCCATTAGATGCTTTATAGTGTCAGTTGGAAGATGAGAGGCAGTTCAAATTGAGACCTAGCATTTTTTCTATTTCAGGCTATAGATACATCCATACAAATAATGTACTGTGTATGCCATGGAGTCTCCTGCATCCCACAGATGTTTAAACTTGAGGGCTGCCAGTAAAGTAGTTGGTTGGTGCAGCCCGAATTGCCAGACTTGCTAGACCAGAAGAAGAAAGATCAGCAAAGACATGGTGCTGGCTTAGTGAACATGCCACTAAAATGGAAGGAAGAGTCCTGGATGTTTGCATATTCCAGATTATCTATTTCTAAGGAGTCCTCATTAATTAGATTGAATTGACACCTGTTTATTAGGTAAAAAGATAAAGGGGAGAAGAAAACATCCCGGTCTTCTTTCCTCAGACCTTGCTAGGACAGGCCAGAGCAGAGATAGATGTTCTGACTCAAAATCTGTTGGGGTCAAAGAAGAAATACTTTTTAGTTTAGTAGATCCTGGACTGGATTTGAAATGAAGCTACGAGTAAGCTTCCAAAACCATTAATTCTGATATACTTGGTGACTTTTACTTTTTTCTCTCTCTTTTTTTTTTTTTAACTTTTAATAAATGGATGGTTATTTTTTAAATAATAATTTGACTTAGATCAGCTTCACAAGGATTGCTGAAAAGCCTTTGGAGAGTAATAATTGTCAGTCTATGTTTTCTTATAACAATGAAGGCAGTGGCAAAGCAAAACATACTTCTTGTTTCCTGAATAAATTTCTGTAAGATTATATTTGTCATGCTTCTGTGTTATTGTTATTCTATTGTTAACTGTAGCTGTTAGTGGCTACTTAGATTAGTACACTAGTCTGAAAGCCTGTGCAAAATTCCTGCAAGTATTGTTGACTTGAAATGCCAGTATCTTAAATTTTAGTGGCTTCTGTAGTACTGAAAAAGCTCATCTCAGAATACAGAAGGAATCCTTCTAAAAATGGTCACTATTCTGGATACCACGTTTATAGCTGATTTGGTGGTGGTGTTTGTTCACATCCTCAGAGATGAAACAAGCCAGGTCATACCATGAAGTAACCAGAAAGCATTTTGAAACCAAATTTGCATCTAAACTTTAGAGCCTAATATTTTATTAAATAGTTAGCTAGAACCTTTTTCTGTAAGCTTGTTCCCATTTTTGAAGTTAAGACTCAAAAGGAAAAGTCTGATAATATTTAAACCTTTCAAGGAATTATCATAGTTTATCATTGTTTATGAGTTAATAAAAACTATTTAGCACAACTCAAGTATAGTAC
Source organism: Falcunculus frontatus (assembly GCA_013398115.1). NCBI lineage: Eukaryota > Metazoa > Chordata > Aves > Passeriformes > Falcunculus > Falcunculus frontatus. Next base: position 1,350,421 of record VZRV01003183.1, read on the forward strand.
TAAAAAGATTTCTGCGCATTCAAACAGGGTACTCCGAAAATTGTAAAATCCATTTTAACTACTGTGTGATAAAATGGGAAGTAGTAACTGAGTTGCAGCCAATAATCCCTATGCTTTTAACAATTTCTTGCTGTTAAACTGTTACTAAATCAGTTTTCTCAAAACCCTAAAGCAGGACATGAGCAAAATAGAGGAGTGCAGGGTGACTTTGGAAGTGCACTGGATGAAGGTTCATGTGCAGTTAGGATTGCTTGTGAACAGCATGGAGAGGTTTTCCTGAAAGGGGATGCAACACTATGGGTAGCAAATCCTGCTCAACCTTAAAGAAAGGGTTCTAAGTTATCTAGGATAGATTGATAGGGTAAGACACTGTAAGTTTTAGATCTGTCAGTCTTGGATTAGGAATTAAGTAAAGGGCTGGGGAAAACCTTGCACATATAGGTAACTTTCTATCAGTATGTGCCTCTTCAATGCTTTCAGTAAAAGGACATGAGCAGCTATTTCTGTCGCTCTGGCTTTGGATTTTCAAAATTTTCAGCCCTAAGGAATCATCTTGGAGTTACTGATGTATTCATGTGACATGGCATCCAAGTTTATACTCTAAGTAAAAGATCTATTCATGAACTCCTGATTGCAGAACCTTTAAATACATACTCTATTATCTAAAGAAAAGGTTTTTTCTCTGTCTAGTGGTAGATAGTTTCAAGATTCTACTTAGCTTGTGCTTTGTTAAGGACCTTGATACTTTGGTAAGCTGTTTTCCACAGGCAAGCCATATCTGCTGTTTGATTTGCTGCGACAGGAACAGTAACAGAACAAACAGCCGGAAATTACAACTATTCTTCCAATTATGCATTTTAGAATATGTGCTGTTTATCCTATACAGGTTCACAAAGCAGAAAACTCGAAGGAGAGTTTGCTTAAATATTACAGGATAAGTTCTTACATTCTGACTTATGACTGTACAGGACAGTGATATCCTAGATTATATTTAAAGGTTACCATAAATGCTATGTTGAAATTTTACTGACTGTAATTTAGAAATTTCTCTCAGTGGAAATGTGTTCCTCTCCTAACACAGTCATCATTCTTCATGTGCCTTTTATTGACTGTAACAAGGCTCTCAGGAACATGTAATCAGACACAGTCAATAGGCTCTGCTTCATGGTTTGCTGCTATGCATTGGCAGAATGCTAATTTATTTAGCTGGGCTCTATGTCTAAATGCCACCCATAGCTTGTGTGTTTCTCTTACCTGGAAAATGTAGAATTTGCATTGGGAGGATGGTAAATTGACAAGCTGGTGCACCCATATAGGGGACTTGAGGGCAGAAGTGGTTTCTCCTTCACATAGCTCATTAACTTGTGGGACATTAAACTACTGTGCTGGGGAAAAGTGACTTCTTAAAAAAAAAAAGGGCCGAAGGGAGGCAGAAGAGTTCAGGTGGGTTGGATTGCACTTCATTCCCTGAACTGCTCTAGGGATAACTGTGTTACATCTAAGCTGCTTGAAAAAAAAGTATTTGCTTATGTCAGTAAGTGACAGAAAGTGAAGGGCATAAACCTACAAATACCAAGCAAAGGAGATTATTCTCTCCTTTGGTTAGCCATTACTATTTAAAAATAGTAATATGCTCTGAATGTGGTTAGTTGCTTGCCCTGCTGTTATACAGCTGTAATATAAACCATCCAAGAAACAAAACCTCAAACTAAAATAACTGTGTTAAAAAAAACCCCAAACCCTAAAAATATTAAATATAAAAGTTGTTTCAATAAAGTTTTAGACAATAGGATAAATAACTACAGAAAAATAAGAAGTTCTTTTAAAACTGTCTTCTTTTGTATCTTGGCCTTTTGTTTTTGTAAGTACCTGAGGTTTTTTCCATCAATGAAATACTGTGTGTTCTAGTTTTGATGTTTTTCCAAAATGTAGATCAGTAAGATCTGCTGAGGATTACTGAGGCTCCATCTGTTCTTGCCATGAATATGAAATACTACAGATGATAATGAGCAGATGTATCCTGTCTATTGCAGTCATGCTCAAAACCACTGTAATATTGGACTGAAAAGGCAAAAACATTTCAGTTCTAAACAGCTTTCTCCAGTCTTTGCCAGACTGTGTATTTGTCTGACAGACATCTCAAAATCACTTTGCTTTTCCTTAGGAATCTCTAAAATTTGTTGGGTGATTCTCTTTTCTGTTTGCTTGGGGAAGGGGGGGGAAGGGGGTGTGTTTTGTTGTTTTGGGTTTTTTTCTCTTGAAATTAGCGTTGTTCACAGCCCAGGTGGAAGGCACTTCCACATCCAGTCTAGAAGAACATAGAACATTTTAACAACTTAGTGCCTATGAATTTATGCTCACACTTCCTTTTTTCTGGCCTAATAAATTCTGAGGGGCATTGTGTACCTTGATTTTTATTTTGTTTTGGTTTTGTTGTTTTGGGGTGTTTTAAGAGCAGAAGGGAAGACAAACACCAACCAAGCATCCTAAAAATGTGCATGTCAGTATGGTAGGTGCTCCAAAGGTGATGCTTGCTTTGCCTTGAGTACTGGGCAGGTTTGAAAGCAGGTCTCTCCCCCTAAGGTGACTGTCATAAGCTGCTGTAATAGAGACAGAAGAGAGATAGGGACCACCCTAGTTTGAAAAATGTAGTACCACGATCTCTGTGAGAATGGGTTATTTTGTAAAAGGTGACAAGCACTGTTAGACACTTCAACTACATGTATTCTTTTTTTTTTTTTTTTTTTTTTTAGTTTTAGTTTTACATTTAATACTCAGACTGAGGTGACTTTGACTGAAATGCATGCTGGCATGACCAGTGTAGCTGCTACTACAGAGTGGCTGAGGTGAAAGATGAGGAAGGCTTTGAAGGATTGGTGTTCCTGCTGAATTTTTAAGACTTGGGGACATAACTCCTGCCCTGTTATATCTGGGGCTGTGACTGTTGCATAAGTGGCCTGTTTCATACAAGGATCAGAGCCTGTGACCATTCATTCTGATTTATGACATGCTGCTTATGGGGATAGAGGTTGAAAGGTGAATTCAAAGTGGTATAAGTGTAATGGATGTACTTGGACAGCAAGGGAGATGGAGAGCTCTCTTATGGAAGCTAACACAGCAAAACAGAAAGCAGGAGTCAGATAAAGAGAAAAAAAATTATATCTAAGGTAAATTATTAAGTTGGTACAAATAGTAAGTTAAACTCTCTGTGAGAGCTTATGCTGGGAAGTGGTGGAGTTTCAAGACAGTTTTCCAAAAGAAGCAGGAAAAAAATCCCGAATTTTTAAGGAGGAGTTCCTTCAATTCATTAAAAGGATTGTTGAATGTGTGCCAAGAATGAAAAATGCTTACTTTTGGTGCTGCATTGCTGTGAAAGTTGAAGTCAATAGTTTTGTAACTAGCTTTTAGTCTTTTGATGCCAAGGGATTTATCAGTAAAAAAGCTGCATTTTACTCCATGAGCAATCCTGCCTGATGGAGAATCCTATTCTGATGATCTCTTCATTTTTTAAAATACTTTTGTCTTAGAAGAAATGCTTTGCCAAATATTTGGAAATTTTCCATTTAGTTGTATAGCTCACCTACATCAGGTATGTCCTTCTCTGGCTTTCTGAAGCAAAGAGGATATACAGTAATACTGAATGATTTTATTTTCGATTAAGTTGGTTTTTAGTGTTTGTCTGCCTATGTAAAAATGGGATAATGAAATGAAAAAAAGTCTGGCTCAAACAACTGAACTATTTGTTTAAGTCACACTGTTAACTTTGAAAAATGTTGATTTAACGATGAAAAGAAAGAATTACACCACAGGAAAAGCTGGCAGCCGTCATTCTAGTGCTGCCACATGCTGCTTCCTTGAGGCTGTGAGAAGGAGCTTAAACAGTTTGATGGTGATACTTGCAGATTAAAAATCTGTGGCTAGATCGTATTCAGTACCTTCACTGCTGCTCCAGCAGCTCACATGTGATAGTGTGAGGCCACCCAGGTGGCTATTATGGCTCTAAACTTGTTTTCTCTGAACACTGATACAACAAAGCAGTGATACTTGAAAAGTGGTATTCAATCAAATTTCTAATTGTAATAAACTTTTTGCTCAACATGATGGTTTAATAAATTTTATCTGTCCTAAAAGAAAAAATAAATCTGACGTTTAGGACATATTAGTTTGCAGAAAAAAAAAAAATACTATTCTGATAGTTTGCAAGCCTCAAGTTCAGTTATATAAAACTAGTAACAGATATCAGTCCATAGGCATGTCTTTTCCTGATCCAACAAAACACTGAAGTGGAAACTTAGCTTAAGCTAAAACAAATTGATAAAGAACCTGCAGACTTTTTGTATGTTGAAAAGCTAATATTGTACTTAAATTTTTTTCAATGTTTTCTGGGGTTTCAATCAGTTGAAATCAAGTTTTCCTAAATGCCTGTTTCTTACTACTTAGTTACCGTACAGTTAATTCAGCACTTGAGATAAATGAGAAAGCTTTCTTCTTTCAAGCTTGTAAATGGTAAATATTTTCTGGCATTATGGAGAGGCTCAATTTTTTCTTTCTTTTTTGTAACAGGGCTAGAAACAGGATTTTGCAAATAATAAACATATGCTGTAGCTTCTGTGGCTGTGAGTGAAAGCATACTAGAGTGTGTTCTGAAAGAATGATTGCAAAATATTGCTATTCTTATGTCATTTGGAGAATTTTTTGAGTAAGACAAAGGCTATTTTTGATGGCAATATAAGAACACAAGGAAGTGGGGAATGCAGTTATTTGATACTGCTATTTAAAAACCCTTCAGCCAATGCAAGGTGATATGAATTTTTATATAAAAACTCTGTTTGTCTTATAAATTTTGCAGTTTTATTCTTAGCTCAAAATTTGGATCAATTGCATTAAGATTTCATAATATTTAAATTTTGAAATGGCTTTGGTTGTGTTTCTCTTTTTAGTCCTAATTGCAGTCTTGCATCATACATCTTGCAGTCAAAAGGGAGAAAAGCCATGTGTGCTCTATTTTAAGTGTTCCATTATTTGAGTAATGCTCACATGTAAATGGCCTTTGGGGATCTATAGATTTGATTATTTTATGGTTTTATTTATAGCTTCTAAAACTATGATCAGCTGAGCCCCTTAGAAAAGCAAATCATACTTTTGTACTGGAGTCTGTACTCCATGCTCCGTTTTGCTATATGCTCATCAGAAAGATAAAAATGAGGAAAAGACTGAGCCACAATCTTCTCTTGACTAACACTGTGAAAATCAATGAATCTACATAATCAATAAAAGGAGTTGACTTCATTTATTCACTTCATCACTATTACAGAATCAGTGCCCATTTTTCTTATCCATGTAACATCAGCAATGGACTAAGAATTGAAAGAGCAGAAAAACACAACTAAGATATTTGGAGTATTTTTTTTCCCTGAATGGGCAATCTTGTTGGAAACCCTTGTGTATTCTGAAAGTCAGCTTGGTTATTTCTCTGAAGGTGTTTTTGGAGGACTGTAATACAGAGCAAGTTACCATTCTCTGTACTCTTTTTGCTTAGCAGTAGCAAAACCAGGTGCTTCTGCATCACTTGTTAGAAATGTGCATGCACTCTCATACATCCTGCAGTTAATAGATAAGCACTGCAGTGTTAAGCAGGCTTTATGGAAATAATGTGGAAATTTGTAGGAAAAAAAAGGTGGAAGAGAAAGCTACCAGTCTGTGACCATCAGTCTCCAACATATTGTTGTTGAGATTCTGAGAAGAGTCGATAAACTAAAAGCAAAAACAGACAGAAAAAAAAATGCTGTTGTAGAAAAGCAGATTGATGTGTTAAAAAATGGTAGACATAGACTCCTTTGGTACTTCAGAGACAGGAATAAGCTTGGGAAAATAACCACAGAAGAAATAAACTCATTTTTAAATTTTGTTTTTCTTAAATTAGAGCAGTGACAAGAAGGGGCTATGAGGTACCAATGGAACCTCTGAAGGTATTGAATAGGAGAGCTTTTTTCCCCATTGGATGACAAGCAAAGTTCAAAACAAGTTAGAACAACAAAATTACATTTAGGTATTGTGCTTTTAAGAAGTGAAAAATATATTATTTGCTATACTTCTAATTTTCTAAAATTAATTTTATTGTTTTTATCAACTATTGTTGATTTGAGGGAGCAGCAATTAGTGTCATCTTTATATGAATTAATAAGAACTTCTTTGCTTTTATAATTTACTTTAAAATTTTGAAATAAACATAATTAGCTAGCATATTTGTGTCATTTCGAAATATATAAATATCTTGTCTCACTAATATGTGCTTTTGATTTTGGTCTGTTTTGATCAGGACTCTTTTTTGTATTTGGGGGTTTCAGATGCATCCTTAATTTACTCAGCAGCAAATTACTTCATCTTGCTGCTTTGAATTATTCTGCTTGTGTACCTTGAACCTCTACAAGTACTTTAATTATAATGAAACATTAGGTCCTGCTATTCTTTTATACTCCTGCAATCTAGCTGATCTCTAAAGATCATTGTAGAACATGTCAATAAGGCAGCTGTAATAAAAATGAGTGATTGTGAATTTGTTTGAAAATTAGGGTTTTTTTCTAACAAAAAGTGCATCTTGGACTATGACCTATCCCATTATGTAGACTGCAGAAAAACGCAGCTTAGGAGTGGGTCTTGGAAACTTTAGAAGGCCACACTTTCTACTGAAGTACTTTGTCAAATTATTCAGATAAACCCTTGATCCTGCAGCTCTTCAGGAGGTGATACATCTCTGTCACACTCTCCAAGTTGCACTTAAAGATCTAATAATGTGGCCAGGCACAGAATTCAGCCAGCATCTCTGTACTTCTGCTCCTTTCTGTCTGTAGGTAACTGTATCTGAAAGTGTGCTTGCACTTGAAATATTGCATCAAGGAAATCGTGGTTTGGTGGACAATGAGCTGGATAAACAAAAAAAGCCTATTTGGATCACTAGGCTTAGTGGATAATGGCTTGTGTTCTACCTGGAGGCTGATAATAAGGGGAGTCAAGAATCTCTTATGAAACCTGTCCTGTTTCACAGCTCTGTCAATAACCTGCAAAGAAATACGCTGCCAGCAGGGTTGCAGGTGGTGCCAAAATTGGATGAGCCTCTCTTCAGAGAGACCTACACAGATTGGAGGAATGGGCCAGCAGGAATCTCATGAAACGCAATAAAGAAAAGTGCCAAATCTGCACATAAGAAGGACTATGTGGAGCTGCTCTGCTGGGAGAAGCTCTACTGGAGAGCATCTGAGGGTCCTGGTATACAGCAAGCTGAATGCACTGACTAGTACATTGCTGTCTTGAGAAAGTCTGGGCTGGGAGCGTTAACAAGAAGGGTCACAGCCAGTAGATTGAGGAACACAACTATTACCTTCTTTACACTGTTTCTAGGGTGCTGCATCCAGTGTTGGGTCCTCTAATGCAAGGTACTGATAAACAGAAGTGAGCTCAGAGGAGACCCTGAAGCTGGTGGGGAACTGGAGTATTTGTTTCTTAATATTTTCATAACATGCAAACTTCTGATAGAATCTAGACTCATTTTGCTAGTACAAAGCAGAAACATATCTCCATTCTTCACAACAGCCAACATAATTTCTAGTTTCTTGTTTCATAAAAATTATTTTTGAAAGTTCTGTTTAAACTTAATTATGTTTATGCCATAAATGTGAGAGAGGATTCTGCTTTTCGCTGGGTAAAGTGAATTCCATCATTAATTAATTCTCTTGTATGAATTTAGAAGAGGATTTTTAATGTGGTTTTAGGAAAATAGCAAAATATTTTTGCTCTTGTCAAGTTTCCTCTGATGCTTGCACCAGTTTGGCAGTTAATTTAGCAACCAGAACTTTTTGAGATCAACGCCATTGGATGCTCCCCTTAATTCTGTAGCAGAAGCTGACCACCAACCATTACCAGCACCCCTTGATATTACCTGTGCTCTCTCTGCTGGTGTTTCTTCAGGTAGATCAGAGCTTTTTGTAACAGCCCCACCATCTTCATACCATCCATGACATTGGAAAAACTTCCGTAGAGTAAGGGCTGGTGTGGACAGAGACTGTTCAGGAACAGTATTCAGTAACCCTTCCTTCTCTTGGGCAATGTAGGACATATTTTGAAGCATGTCATCATGCCTTCCTGCAAGCTGAGTGTATGAAGCTGTTAGTGTGCTTTCGTTTGACTGAGTGCAAGCTGAAGAGCTGTGTTTGACAGCAGGACTAGGCAGAAGCAGCTTTGCTTGATCAAGAGAGCAGGAAGAGTGGTCTGTGGGTGGTAGAGAATACCAATGAACTGCAGAGAGGAAAGAATGGTGTTATCTGGCAGGCATCTACTCATAATGAGGTGGATTTGATACGGAGTAGTTCTGGATTTCCCTGGGAAATTTATTTCGTTCAAAGTATGCTAGCATCTCCTGAGGGTGTTAATAACTTTGCAAGTGTAAATTTTTTATGGTCTAAAATACCACTGTAAAGAGATTTGATGGAGGAATAATGCTCCAGTGTCTCACTTCTGTATCATAACAGCAGGAAAAGGTATGTGTGCTTTTAAGCCTTCATTTTCCTTCATATTATCAGGGCACATACCCTGATATCTCATATTCCTTACAGAAAAATAAAGTTCACTTAACTGGTCTGTGACTGTAGGAAGTGTTGCTTCTGTGCTACTTTCCATTAATGGACTTTTCTTAAGTTTTTCATTCTTCATCATTCTCTGGTTTTGCAGAGCTGATGGGCTTGCCAGAAAGCACTTGCTTTTTTCTTTCTTGTTTTTTTCTAAAAGAAAGTGACGTGGGAGGAAGCAGTTTGGGCAGTATGAAGAGGAAAAGGAAGTTCAAAAAAGCATCAGGGATCAAAAGGGACAGGCTGCTTTCATAAAGGAGGTAAGCCAGGAGCTGAAGCTGTTCCCAGGCAGTGCTCTCATGGAATGGGTCATGTTCCAACACGGGCTGAAAAGGGCAGGTGTGCTGATGGAAAGAGTCACTGTTAGCTATCCACATGTCATCAAAGAAGGTGATGTAGTAAGTCAGGTTTAGGAGGTCAATCCAGAAGGTCCAGCCGGGAACAGAGGAGAGAGAGAGAGTGAAAGACGTGGATACTTCTAACAGGTTCAGAGGAAATGAGGACAAGTGTGGGTACACCCATGATGCACTTCAGGCAAGATGCCCAAGCTAAAGCTGAACTGGACCCCCTGGACCCATGGAATTGGGTAGAACATCCCGGGTGAGGCTGTTTAAGGCCATCAAAGCCTTAAAAGTGCACTTGGGACCCTGGCTGTGTGCTGGTAATTAATCACCCTAACTCGTTCATGTGCTTGGACTATTTAATTTTGCTAAATGGTGAACTCATAAGTGTGCTGTAGCATATGTGACAGAATTCTGCAGGATGCTGGTTTCACACCCATGACTGTGCAAAAGCTTCAGTGGCTGACTGGAGTGGCCTCAGGTGGTGATGCTCCTGTCCCGCTGTGGCTCCTGCAGTGGCACCTTCAAAGGGAACGGATAAGTTTCAACAAGGAAACAGGTTAATGGTGGGAACTTTATAAGGTCAAAGAACAGATGGCAGTTTTGAAAGCTTCTTTTATTTCATAATCCAGCAGAAGTGCTCAATGGCTAGATTTGTAGCAAATACAGCCCTTGCCTTGAAAAAAATTAAGTCATGATGCACTCCATTAAAGTAACTCAGACTACAACTATTTTACTTATAAATGAGTATTGAACACATAGGAGTGCAATGTACTTTCACTAAATGAATTTTACATTTTGATTATTAGATATTTTGGCTTGGCTTTTCAGCAAGATTTCCCCTCTGTATCATGGTGAAAGAAAAACAATGTAGAAATAAAAGCAATGTAGATAGTGTATTATTATGATTTTCAGCTAGACTGTTCGACTACTGTGATACCCAGTAAAAGGAAATTTTATTGATTTACTTTTTCCATCCTCTATGAAGACAAAGATTCTCTTGGTGCCTTACACATTATTGGAGTGTCTCAAAGCAGCTGCCAGTTATTTATCTGAAATCATGGAAGCAATCCTTTAACTTTTGCTTGGGTCTGTATAGCTCGTACACAGTGCATGGCTTCTCCCTTCTAGAAAGTTATCAGAATTCACTCTTTATAATTATTTTGCTAATATATCAGAGTTAAATGGATCCTGACTACCTTTTTTTATCACAGTAGGTATCAGAAGGAGAGTTATGAAGTTTACTTACTTTAGTACCTGGCTTGTTATTGAGCTTCACTGATGAGACAGTCTAGGGTTTTGGCATGGATTTGTGAGTCTCCTGGTAAGTCATAAAGATCAAGAGAGATTTGTTGTCTTCATTAACACCTTGTCATGCTAAAGGTTAGGTGTTTCCTTCGCATCAGTTATAAGACCCTACTGCAGCCACTAAAGCTGTCTCCTTTTTTTTCCTCACAATATTGAGTTGGTTGTGATAACAATTAACACTTCATTGCAATATCTTAAAATAGTTTCTACTCTTCTTCAGGCTGATATGCTGTATTTTTCCTTTGAGTCAAGTTAGTTTATATAGGCAATAAAATTCAAAAGTACTAATACATTCAGATTTACCTGCAACTTTTGGTATCATTGATCATGATATTTTTAAGTTTCTTTCTTTTACTTATTGAAGTTCTAGTAAACCATATAATGTTTTGAATACTGCTTTTTCCTCAGAAGAACTTCTCAACAGTTCCCACCACACCAACCAGTGCAACCAGTGCAGCAGATCACTGTTCATGAGCTATGTGCTCTGCCTGCAGCCCTTTTCAACAGCAAGTTTTCTTTTCAATCGTTCATCAGCAAAATACTCGCATGAAATGAAATGCATCTTCTCTCAGACAACATTGAGAGAGTGCTATTGGATTGCAAGAAAGCCTTAACAGCATTTCAGAGATGTTTTCTTTGAAAAAAGTTAATATTTTTGTTTAAATAAGAATTACTATTTCAAATCACTACACTCCTGAGTAATATTAACCAAAGATGCACCATCAGAAAACATTGTAATTGAATTAACTACTGAATGAAATCATAACCCAGAACAGAGATATGTCCACATGTTTTTCTCTTGTTCCAGCAGGTAAAAAGATAGTTTCCATGTCTTTACAAAGCTGACAGTCCTCTCTACCAATTCTGTCTATGTATTGTAAATCTTGTATTTCTTGCTAAGATACCACCACATCTGTTATAAATGTTTTCTGGTCAGCCAGGTAATTTCTATTTATAACTGTCTTTAAAATGTATATAAATTATGCAATACACTGGGAGGAAACTATTCTTATCTCATATGAGAATCTGAATTTAAGATGCATACCATAGTGGGCATAGCAAAAGTTCAGGGTGAAAACAAAGTTTCATTAGGAAATAGGATTCATAAATTATGTAGTTGATGAATATTAATACAGTTTATTTTTTTTTAATATTAATAAGTATTTGACAGTAACAGCCAAAAGATCATTCAAGAGACAGCTGAAACATTTCTGTATTTTCATTTAAATCATTAATCCCACATTGGAAGGTATTCATTTAGATGTTATCATGGTTACAATTTATTTCGGGTTTGTCCATATCTGGAGATATAAACTAGATTACAAATTCATAGTATTTAAATTAATTAGATACCAAGCTTTCATTAATAATCAAAAACTAATTCACATAGCGCATATAAGCATGTTTTTGTTAAGCTATGTGTTGATGGCACAATCTTTAACTGCAGCAGGTGAAAACATTAATTTAGTTGAAACAATACCAAAGTTATTATTGATTTTTCTGTGTCCAGGAATTCATACACTTTGAATATTTTCTTTGAGATATTCAGAAAAATGAAATAAGGAAATAAATGCTCTCAGAATTGGATTGCTCACACTTTTTACACTTTAAATCAGAATTGTTGGTCTTTTCTATCATGTCCCATTTATCATCCTAAACATATCTTAGTGCTGTCTCCAATTTTGAGGCAATTGAGCAGAGAAGTCATGAGGTTCTAAATGACATTTTCATGATGAGAACACTGAAACAGGCTCTGAGCAAAAGCAGTGTTCGAAAACTTCTATTGTTCTAAAGAGCAACATGTCAAACATACCATACCTGCTTTCAAGAGAGCTCCAAAAGCAAAGATCCCAATTCTCTGCCTCTATTACCCAGCATGAAACTTAGCATAACAAGCATGATCCACACAGGCAGGATGTGTCTGAAACTGGAATAGAAAAGGGTTATGAATGTTCACATGCCAGCTTACAGCGAGATACCTCTCAACTCTTGTAAGAAAGAAGTTTAATTATAAAATGCAGCTAAAACAGCTGAAAAAAACCTTTCAAATATAATTTATTAGTAACTGTGGTTTTGTCTTGATAAAATATATTACATATTGTTAGGGATATTTCATTCATTGGTAATTGGTTTTGATAAAGATGCGGTGGGAATGTATAGAGCTAATGCATAATTTAAAATATATATATTTTTCTTAAGCTGATTTTTCCTACTGCTTAAGACAGTGAAATAAAAATATTTAAAATTCTATGATTATTTATGAAAATCATTAGTATAGTGCAGCAGCAGGAAAGACTGCATTTGTATAAGTATGGACATGCTGCTGCTAAAACAGCTGCGGTTACTGCACTTTATGTGAATTAATAATGTTTGAATGTGCACTGTAATTATATTAGTAATAAGAATATAGAGAAATGGAAAAGAATATTTTAAGCTTTGCACATTTCCAGGTCAGTTCGGTATTTGTACAGTGAGTGGTCAGGGCAGGATTTTTCTTCACAACACTGTGATCAAGTTTCTATTCTACATTTGTTTAGTTAAATGCCTCATAAAATTTAAGGCAGTTTGGCAATATACTTGCTGGAATGCATGAAAGGGTGGATAAAAGAAAGCCTCTAAGCCATTATAGCAAGTAATCTTTCCTAGTATATTGACCATGCTGCATTCTGTACTTAAATAACTGTACTAGAAAAAGAAATAATAGCCTAATAAAACGTGCCAGGATGCATAATAAATGCGCTAGGAGATTGGATATTAATGACTGCAAATTCTAGCTGATTAGGCAATTGTCTTTTGAATGTGCTTTTGTATATATCAGCAGCTGTGCCCAGACCTCTGCAAGAATATTCTTGCTTGGAAGTTGGATCAAGCTCTACTTGAGTTGGAGTAAAAGGCAGAGACTATATCAATATTAACAAGTAATGATATCAGAAATAGACTGGTAAATTTAAGCTTTCCTTTTTTTTTTTTTTTTTCCTTCTGGGAGAGCCAGTAAGAAATCAGTGACCCACCAGAAGTGTACCTGATGGGAGGATGAAAGTGCCCAGGTCCAGATACCCCTCATTTCCCACAGCTTCTGTTCAGGGAGAAAAGCAGTTCTCACCCCAGTGGAATAGTGAATGACCTGGGAAAAGTGAAGACTCTCTAGGAGGAGAAGAAGATTTTTTTTCTTTTTTTTACTTTTTGCATCTTGTAATGATCTTCAGCCAGCTATTACTGACTGCCTGGTTCACTCTGCCCATGTTTTAGCAATACAAGCTGGTATTTCCTACTTTGTATTTAATGCTTGAAACAGCATAGCATCAAAGGATCCATTTGTTTCAACCTCATTGTGATATTCTTTATGCAAGAATAAAGTCAAAAAACCAGAGCCATTCTTTTTCCTATCAGTTTTTTTAGTGATTATTAGCAAAAATACCATTCTCAGAACTGGTATTCAGCACAACACCTTGCTACATATAGTAGTTTCCTTATTAGCAGGTGGCAGTACCAAACAAAACTTTCCTGTTGCAATACTTACCTAGCAAGAATATATGAATTTGGAAATGGCATAATCCCTTGACACAGTGGCATAATACTGTGACACAACTGCACTGCAGCTATCTTAGCAAGATTAACATGTAGAGTAAGATGTAAAACCACGCCTGAGTTTTGCTTACTTTGCTTTATTAATTTGAAGCAAACTAGACTAGAATAAAGCCTCTTAGCATTTTGTTTACTTCATTAAAGATGTTTCAGCTTTCAAGAAAAGAGAAAACGTTACTTTCTTCTATTACTTCTGTTTGAAGTAAGATTTCTAGACTCTGTACTGCAGTCTTCACTGTGCAGAGCTATGGGCACCAACCAAGGCAGTGACAGATAAAACATGGCTGAGAAACGAACAGGATTTTGTCTGTCTTTTTAGCCAGATTGATTCTTTGTTGCAAAGACACCGTAAGGAAAAAACAGACTTAATGTTATGGGAGGGTTAATACTTGTCCACACTGACAAATGGTACATTCTGGAGTCAGAGTTTATTCAGAAGAAGAATAGTAGCACATTACTGGAAGAGGATATGGGGTATGGAGATTAAGTCTCCTTGCAAAGGTGGATCCTGAGTTTCAAAGGCTTGTTTGCCCTCACCTCTGCAGTGCTAGTAGACATTGCTGGTTCACTGTTGAATGTATATATGGTCCAACCTGTGCACACAGATTTTATGTAGACTAAGTATTACATTTGAGGGCTTTGTAAGCTAATTGTCTAAAGACAAAACTCAGTAACTGTTGTAACTTAGAAGAAAGGACTTCTATTTTAATTTAAGGTTTTTTTACTTTAAGAGTTTCATTAACTGTCCATCACTGCAGCTACTGACAAATGAGGAATTGACTATTGAAAAGGGAGGGGTATGCTTCAGTGATACTTAGCAATTCAAGAAGGTGAGCACAATCAACATTTTTTAAAATAAAACTAGGATCACCAAACATTTAGAAGTTGCATGGTCTTCATTGGTTTGAGCTGGTCCTATGAGGTTTTTAAGCTAAACTACTTTAAGCTGTTTTTCTACCTCACTTCAGTTGTTTTTCTTTTACTTTCCTGCAGTGCCACATTGTAAAGCATTATCATTTTTATTCTGCTAACCAGCAAAACTGAATCACAGAATTAAAAAAGCACAAGCAGAACCATTGATGTATCAGCAGTGGTGTCTGATGTGTCCACAAATGTACAGAATTGGAAATCAAACTGTTTTTAACTGTTAGTATAAAAAGGCTTTAATTGAGGGGATTGTGATCTGCAAACAGATTTTAGAAAGTGGTGGTAGAAAGAAGCAGCAGCAAACACAATGAAGATATCTGTGCCATTAAATTTAGAATCAGATTGGTATTTGCTATTCATTTGCAACTTGGGAGAAAATATAAAGAGATTTAACAGATGTAGATAGTAACTCTTACAGAGTCCTGGAGGCACAGCTAGAATGATTACAGCTGTATGGAAACGGTTTTTCTTAGTTCTCAAGGAAAAGAAAACAACAGATAAAAGATGACAGACTGATGAAAGTGGTGTAATATTTTATGGACCTAAGTTCCCAAGGTATTGCAGTGCAATAGCAATATAAATCTTCTTTGGTATTTATTCTGCAGTTGACCAGCATTCCAAAAATGAAAAGTGTATTAGCTTCCCTCTGTTACAGTATGTACAAACAGACTGCTAGTTGTGTGCAAGTATTTTGTGTTCATCTTATAAGCATAGTTTTTGGTTAATAGGGCTTAGATCTCCCTTCTCAAACGTTCATGACATATTAAAGGTTATTATGAAGTAGAAGATATTTTCTTGTACTCTGTGTATAAACTTTTCTGTAGAAGATGTATTTTTTTTCTCCTTACAATGTAGCCTTGAATGGGAGCAAGAGCACCCGTGTCCATGTAAATGCAACTGCTGAGAGAAAGAGCATGATTTCTTCCAGGTCTTATACATCCTCATGAGTAGTCACAGTTTCTCAAGTGGTTCTCACTCCCCAGGAACCTGGGCTTGAGCACAGGCAGCTTAAATTCCTGGCCTGGGGGAGACACATGACAAACACATCCTTGAATCAGAAGCACCACATTAAGGACCTGATGTTTTCTAAGTGTCCACCTTGAAACATGTCTTTTTTCTAGTTTTCCTGTTTGGCCTCCTGTTTGTTTGCTATCATATTGTGATCCAATCCAAGTTTATTTTACAAAAATATTTTATTTTTAAAAAAATATGTGCTGGCATAGCTGGATGCATTTTTATTTTTACACATGCTCTTCCTGACTTGCTAAAGGTAGGATTTAGATGCCAGGTGTATATTTACCTACTGTTCTCTACATACATAATATGTACTTTCACTGGTGAAACAAAACATTGCTTCTAAATATTTTAGAGGGTTTTGGTTGAAGGACAGCAGTACATTAAGAAATGTAAAGGTTGTACACAGGTTATGTAGTTCATGCCTGTCTAAACAGACTAAATATTTATGATTCATTATTAGTTGAGAGTTTTTCTGTTTTGAATCTTACAGACTTAGCAGTATTTTAACCTCTTTTACCATTTTTCTTAAGCAAAAGCCAAATCTACACCACCTTTCCTTTATTCATCATCCTAGAGATAATGTTTTTAAATTTTGAATTTTGAAATTCTAATACTAAATTGCAGTGTCAAGATTTAAGGATATTAGTAATTTTTCTCAAGGGCAAAAGGCTAATTTTAACAAAATAAGTATTAAAGATACAAAAATCCTGTGTCTAATAAGGGAAATCAACCACTTTACTAGTGAACTACATGGGATAAGGATTGATATATGTTGGTATATGCAGGATTTGACTTTTCTGAAGTATATTACATGCTATATTTACATATAGGAGCAGTGTCTGTTTAAAGGTTGACTTTTCTGTGTGTTAAAATTCAAACACTTGCACAGAAATATTATTTAAATTGTACAGAGTGAGAACTAGGTAAACAACAAAAATGCCTCCAAATGCGAACCAAGAAATTGCTCAGAAAATCTCCTTTAAAAAAAATGCACACAAATGTGAAAAGCTTTTCTTAATAGTAATTGTTCTCTTTCTGCTGTTTTTATGTCATTTTATACATCAGGTCATGATTCTGGCAGAAAAGTTATTTCCAGCATTTATTTTACTGCTGGGTAGTTGATAGCTCAGGGCACACAATGAAAATAATAAGGTGAAAGCTAAACTCTCACTCAGAGTGTGATCATTTTTAAACTGAAAAGAGTATATTATATCAAATCACTGAGGTCACTGGCCAAGATTTGCTTCACAGAGAAATGTACAACTATGCCTGGGACCATGTGTCTCATTTAAATATTTTTATTCTTTGCAAAACAGCTCTTGATATAAAATGTTACAGATAGCCCTAAAGCATTTTATATTCATGTGTGTAGGTACCTGCCTTTTCTTCCTTTGTTTCAGGAAAACTCTATTGCAGAGATCATTGAACAAATCATTAAGATATGGGGACACTGCTGGGGGTCTGACAGCTCTTGAGCGTGTCCATTACCCTTTTCCCACAAGCGGGATAAAATTTGCTCTCCTGTCAAATTTTGTCTGACAACTTCTACTCATTCTGCTTGTCAGCACAAGGCATATTCTGAAATATACTGGTTTAACCACCAGAAAGTTTAGAAATGCAGTAGTGAGCTGAAGACCACTCCTTCATGCCTAGAGTATATTAATTTTGTTTTCACTGGAGATTGACAGTTGCAGAGAGGCTGAGATTGTTGAGACTGTTCCTTTGCTTCTGTGTTTTGCTTTTTTCAAGTGGCCTTTTGCTGCTGTATGTCCCTGAAGAACATAAAAGTGCCTTAGCTTCTTGTCATCCCATCCTTTTATTCCTTACCTCTGTCAGAGGTAGCCTGTTTAAATAGTACCTTGGAAAAAAAAAAAAAAAAAAGACAGTATCTTGAATTATTAAGGAAAGTTTTTGAGAAAAATCGTGATATATATGGTTTTTTAAACTTAATTATCCATAGAGAATGTATTTCAATACAATCTATTGTCTACTGGGGTTTGGCATGGGGAGAAATTACTGTATTTATTCAAATTGTTTAATTATTTTAACTTTTCTTCTCCACCTACTGTAAAAAGATTTTTAGTTCTTAACTTATTAATACCACTGAGAAACTTCTCTGGGGATCAGTAATCCCCTCACTCTGCTAAAAGAGAAACTCAGTTCAACAAATAAGGCAGCAAGTATTGCTTAACCTTTATTGCAGTTGCATTCCCTTTCCCCCAAACAATTAAAAGTAAAAGAAAACAATCTTCTGGCAGTGAGGGAGCAAGACAGCCACTGCTGTTGGTCTGTGACTCAGACCACATACCTCAGTATCTCTTTTGGTGTGTTAGACAATGTAATTCACTAGTAAGAAAAAATGTACTAGACTTGAATACACCGAAGGAATTTACCAGTTGGCTGAACACCATGTAATATAAAATTAACTTCTTTAGCCAGGATCCAAATCAGAAAATCTAAGGAATACCTTTCTGAGTTACAAGTTCTGTGAGCATATCCTGTATACTGATGTTAAGAAGTAAAAATCAGAATTAGTCATAAACCACATTGAACATACAAAATTGGACTGAACTGTGTTGTTTTGTTACTGCATGTGAGCTTAGGGGATGTGTATCTTGTTGAATCCCATACAGTAAGAAATGATGTTGCTGCTTGACTGCTGCTTCTATTTGCATACATCTGGTATGACAGCAAGTTTTGACTACTTCTTGCAATATTTTTGAGCTGATTATGTCAGTTAAACACAGCCCAGGATTCATTTCCTTACTTTCTTGGTCTTTCACCATTAAAGTTTGGCTGTTGTCCTCCTGAGCCTTGCCAGTCTTAGGCTACAACTGTGAGATCAGCCCTCAAAAGTGAAATGAGCAGGCTTGCTAGGTATTTTGAGGACAAAAGATCTGATTTTTGTTTATTTGGGGTTTTTTGTCAGGTTGTATTTTGTCTGATTTAAGATTATCCTTGAAAGCTCACACAGTATCAGATAAGCACCAAAGCAAACGCAGAAGTGACAACATGCTAGGGACAGGGAAACAGACTGTCAGACCTGTTCAAGCAGCCTCGGAACAGCCTAATTATTCTCGGTGTGCTTCAGTGAAAGATGGCGTGTGTCACTGTCCTATTAGCAAAGAGTAAGTTTGAAAATACGCATTACCCTAAACAAACACCAGTTGCAGTGAGGGAATGGGCTGAGGTCTGGGCACACTCCTGAGGTACCTCAACTGAAATAGCAACTTCTGAAACTAAAGGAATGCTCAAGTTTATTTATTTTTGAGGGATTAACAAGACATAACGTTTTTAAATAATTAATATTATTTTCTTGAGAAGAGTTTGTTAATTAAATGCTAAGGCTATGGTTGGCCTGTCATTATAGAATATTGCTCGTCACTAGTTGAATACCTAAAAGCTAGTTACTAAATTTTTTCTATATAACTCTTTTGCCTAATTAGAACGAGCTCAGAAAAGAGCAACATGATTGGAAAGCTACGGAAATTGCTTCTGAGGAGATTAAAGAAATTAAAATTCATAGCCTGGTGCACAGATGATTATTTTGGGGGGGAAATGATTCCTAAAGTATTAATGACAGTAAAAATATTCTTCATCTTAAAAATGGCTGAGAATGGCTTAAAAATTCAGCCAGTTCCAAATCATGTTGGTTTTTCAGGAGGAAGACATGAAGGCATCTCACTTATGGAATTTGGGTTTTGCCATGTGCATGTCAAGAAGCATGTGAAAATTGATTTCTCATGACCCACAAATTTGCTGTACATAACGGAATATCTGCTTATCTAAGCTGTAAGCATGGATTGTATAGAAGGTGTGGTAAACCCTGCAAAGCTACTAAAGAAGAAAAATGTGTTCCCTGCAGCAGCAT
Source organism: Falcunculus frontatus (assembly GCA_013398115.1). NCBI lineage: Eukaryota > Metazoa > Chordata > Aves > Passeriformes > Falcunculus > Falcunculus frontatus. The sequence goes on from VZRV01003183.1 coordinate 1,370,091, forward strand.
AACACAATCAAAAGTGGTGTCTGAAGCTTTGTTGAAGGTTCAAGATGGTATGCTTCTGTATTTTGTTGCTTCCCTCATTTCAGCATCTATAGGAGCCGCATGATGCTGTGCTTAGTTGGGCATTATAATGATTTCTCAGGGAAAAACTTTGCTTAAACTTGCTTAAGAGATAAGTCATTGTAAGCTCATTGCTCCTTTCATGGTTTGGTTTTATCCTAATGCTGCTTTCCAGTTTGCCGGAGCAGCAAAATTGCTGCAGCAGAAAGATTTTCATTGCGTTCTATGGATCCTCAAATATCATTGTAGGTTCTTGCATTGGAATAGGGCTGTGAGCCACTGTGTTAGGAACTGGAAAACGTGAAGTTATGCCATTTCTTTCAATCCCTTCCCTGTAAGTTTTTTACTCTCTCTCTTTTGTGAAATAGTGTGAGCTCAGCTCACAAAAGCTTTAAATTTCTTGAACTGTTAGTGTTCTGCCTAACTTGTACTTTTAATGGCAAAATTAAAAGGGCTAAGAAGTCTCTAAGATTGCCAGAGTGAAAGCTCTGAATAAAAAAAAAGAAAAAAATATTAAAAAGAGGGAAAAGAAAGAAAGTAGAAGCTCCTTTACCTTTCAATGTGGAGATTATATGCAATTATATCCATGTATCCTCATCCATTTCTTTTTCTTTCTACTACTACCCCCATTTATTAGGAGTAAACCTACTTATCAGGAGTCACCTATATGTAGGTGAATTTCAGGCCCTACACTGAAGAAAAGAAGAGGTCTTCAGTGTCCATGTTACAACCCACTGCAGAAGGCAAGGATAACCCAGATTCTTGTTAATAGATCCCTTGGGGTTTATTAGAGTGAAACAAAACTGAATACATATATATGTATTTATAAATATATATATGTAGGGTTTATTTCAGAACAGTTTGGCTGCAATGGAAAGCAGATATGCGGCCGTTTTGGTTATTATCTATAGTAATGTAAAAGTTTAAAAATAACATTTAAGAAAATGTAGAAGGGAAAAGGAAGAAAGAAAGGATAAGAGTAGACAGGTATCATCACACCTGGATCCATGAATGAGATTTGATTGTTACAAGTTTGATGTCCATTGGTCGAAGTGATGGTCCCAGTCTTGATGCATTGGGGGTGGGGGAAGCCTGAAAACCACAAATTTCTGTGGGTTAATGTATGCTCAGGGTCAGTTGGGAGTGTTTTACACTTTCTGGTGTAACACTGTGGATCATGGGGCACTTCGGGAGTCGCTGATGGTTTATGGCAGCTCTCACATCAGTGAGGCTGATCCAGCTATGCCTCATCAGAAGGGATGAATACCCTCAGGTCTAAGTGTTAATGTCCCAGTACTTCCCTGGAAAGCAGTTTTCATATCTGAGTCATTTGTGTAAAGGAGGACACCAACATCATAAAAAAAGCACTATCCCGCCTTGCAGGATCTTCTTCTCAATGACCTCTCCCCATATCTGGCTCAAAACCCAGCTTTTGCTGAACAAAGGTCAATTTGTCATGGCCATCCTCCAGTGGTGGGTGCACACCCCCTCTGCACCTGGGTGGTTGCTTTGTGTATGGTCAGCAAAGCACTCTGCTGTTTTTGTACTTTGCTGTTTCTGCAACTCAACTGTTTTGAGTCATTAACCATTAACACTTCAGCCTCTCACAAGGTGATATGGACTAATTCTGAATATTGCATAATTCTTAATGGTAACCTGTTGCAAGTCTGTAGTCAAACCTGTGCATATTTCATATATAGTACAAGCCTTATTATATAGAGCTAAGGGACCAAATCAGGATAACAGTGCTTTCTTTAATGTGCTGCAACCATGTAATATGGATTGATTTACTGTAGCTCATCTTTACAGGACAGATACACTCATTTTTTAACAAGACCATCAAATGTAGAAATATGTCAGCCACTTCATTCCTGATTTATAATGCTTTTTGGTTGCTATGGCAAAATACATTCTGGAAAAGCCAAGGAGAGAAATAGAACATTCAGTGTACATGGGTCATTTTATATCAGAGAAAGGTGCAACACAAGAGAAGAGCTGCATAATAGTGATGTTCTTATGATTGCAGTTAATGATACATTTATTTTTTCCTTTGGTTTATTTGCTAACCATTCATTGAACCATAGGGACCCAGAAACACCAGTTTTGAAACAGAGGTATTGCACAGGATAGATTGACAATTTTAAATTGAGAGATGGTTTGGAGGCTTGGATGATGAATATTCCTGTTCGTTACTAGAATATTAGCTTTTATTACTGGCATGCACAGTTCATTTATTTTCTCATTCATCACCACAGAAAACACCTTCCCTTTCTTCAGGAACTCCTCTGAGGTCATCTAACTGCACAGCCCATAAATACATAGCTTCCCAGATGTATGGCAGGCATGAGTGAATATAGTCATAATTTGACTAACAGAAAATGACTGAATATGGGGCTGTGAATGCTGCTACTCTGTTCCATCATTTCTAGCTTGATCTGTAGGCCTCCCAGTAGTTTCTTATTTGCATGAATAAAGTGATTGATAATGGCATCCTCTTGCTTCAATGTATAATTACAAAAATAGTAGTGAAAGAAGAAACTCAGCAGGTCAGACATTACCACGTTTGTTTCAATTGTGAAAAGACTGAAGAAGACAAGGGTTGTACAGGAAAAAAATTGTGTTTTCTTATAAGCAGGAAAAGCCTATCTTAGTCACTGGAAGGTGGATCTCTACAGCTAACAAAGTAGTTGGGTATGATTGGCCCTTAGTAGTTCCATTACACTGCACTTCTCCTGTGTAGAAATACATTTGTGCTTACAAATTTGGTAGTGGCCTTTCCTGCTGCATCAAGTATGATTTGATATAAAAAACCCCCCAGGTCTGTAGGCTGAAGACATAGTTGCATAATTTAGAGATAATTTCATTTGTCAAACAAACCAGTGGGCTTTGCAGTAAAACAAACCAGAATTTGATTATTGACTATTACTAAATGTAATTTAACCTTATTTAGGAAATATATAGCTGCTCTTTAATGCTTTGATAAAGCTTAATAAATTAAAATGCTGCTGTTGCTCCCATGGACATGCCATTTAATTTCCAAACCACTTGTACACTAGGTATTTTAAGCATATTTGTTTAACATGCTGTATCAATTATATTTTTTGACAAATAAAACCACCTGTAAGTATTATGTTATGAGGGGAGTTGGCAATGGTTTTCTTGTGGGATTCCTTTCAGCTCCTGTTTTCAGATCAATAATGGCAGCAGTCCTTTGATATAGATCAAAGCAAGAACAAAAGTTTCTTCGAAGAGAGTGAGAGTCATAAGGTGAAAATGAAGAGAGGAAAAAAGAAATTAAATCCCACACTGTAGCCTAGAACGCTTGTACAGCTATAACTGCAATATTATTTTAGTGTAATTTACTTCTGAGACTGAACCTTTAGAAGCTTGGATATCATATTTTCTTCCTTGATTACAAACTGGTGAAATATGTCTTGCCTGTAGAGATGTTGAATTTTCCCTTTCTCAGCCTGTGTTCACTTACAGTCATTAAAGATCTAGGGCACTTAGTGTAAATATTAAAGATGATATATGAAGCCTGACAAATTTAATCTTGGGTAATTACACTCTACCTTGCTCTTCTACCTAGCAAGTTTCCCTGCAATTCTGTCTGGATAAGTAATCTACTAGTGCAGTATTGGGCTCTTGAGTAGCTGCAGTTCTGGTGAGATGAACAATGTGATTCTACACATTCGCCTAATTTTTCTAAATATTTTATGAAAGTTACATGATGTTCTGTGATTAGCTGTAGCAGCCTACAATGTGGTCTTACATTCAAAATTATTTTACCCTGAGGATAATTCTTTAAAATATATGTGTAAATTAATTTCTTCTCCTGGTTCTGGAAATGCTTTCTAGTGAACATAGTTTTCTTCTGCAGATCAAAGATAGAAACTTTTAAGTGTAGAAAACTGCAGTTTATTGCCTGTGAGTGTATTTCTTACTGGCTAACTAATAGGATTGAGTTCATTATCCACCAGATAACTTTCCTAATAAGCTCAGATTTGGCACTAACAAGAAGCTGAAGATTTGCCGTTTATCTGACCTGTATGTAGGTGCCCTTTCTGTGTTTATTTGACCATTTCATTCTCTTCTGGCTGTGTAACATCTCCCTCTGGAAGAAATGAGTATAGAAAGAAGGGCAGCTAATTAATACTTCCAAATTTTGTTTCTATTTCTAACTCATCTGCAGTTTCCCTTTTCAGATACATTGGGGGAAAATATCAAATAGATTTTAATGAACTGTTACTCCCAGCCAATTAAGACACACACACACACACACACACATAAATTAATTGCAACGCTGTGCAGATTTCATCACCTAGGAAGGCAGTAAAATTCAAGTCAATTAATGAATAATAATAATACATCCTTGCTTTGAAAACTGTCATTCTACGTTAGACAACAGCAAATCCAGAAGGTTTGCACAGAAATGAAAATCATTATAAGAATAAAGAGAAAAGTCTGAAAAGACTGATACTGTTTACAAGCAGATGTTAAAAAGAAAATATAGTGAAAAGACATTAAACACTTCAATGTATTTGGAATCGGGTGGGTTCTTTATAAGAGTCAGAAGAAATACGAAAAGATGGAGAGTTTATAACTTCCAACAAAAATTTCTTGTAAACATAAAAAAAATTATTTAAGAGAACTAAGGGAATTAAAAGAAAATACATAGCATTTTACTGTGCTAATTACAATGACAGATATAATCCAAAACCAAGAGCTGACTGGGATTACAATAATTTACAAATAAACAAAGCATAAAAGAAGTGCAGTAATACCAGATCATTTTGAAAACACAGGGTAACCACATTAAATTGTAGGGAAATTTTATATCCTAATACACTAGTAACTGAATTATTGTTTAGGTATTGTTTAGGTATTTTTGGAATTTAAAAGTGTTTTATTCCTTAATTGTTCAATTCTTAGCATCCTATGTGTTATTCTTAAGCATTTACTGCTTCTTTTAATGTGTTAAATTAGGTGGAATTGTTTGTTTTTAAATGACAGTTTTTCTCTGCTCTTAGTCAGCTTTGAAATTAATGAAATGTAATTCCCATATCTAAGTTTTATAAATAATATTTCTGAGTGTTTTTTCCTTTCAAGAAGTAAGGGAAAATTGTTGGTATTCTATATGCATAAATCAGTCAGTTACAAAATGCACTTAGTGCATAATACCCTGTCATATATAAGGTGTCCTTTTTATGTTATTTGCATTCCACACATAAATGATTCTATTTACAGTGATTAAAGTAGCCAGTAGTTGGTTGAGATTGTTTGTGGAAAAATTTTAGGACTCCAAAACTGGGTCATTCTTGTAGATACCACTAATTTAGGCATATCTAATCTGTAAGTTGAAAACTCACTTGGGATCTGTGCTTCCAGGTAAGAGAAATCTTCTACAGCACTTCAGCATAGGTTCCTCTTGACTATTTACTTAGGAGAGAAAAATTTGTTCTTTTTTTTATGCAGAGGTCCTGAGTTCCAGCCAAAGCTCTCTGCTCAACCAGGCCAATCTTCCCCTCTGGCTCATCTTTCAGCACATGGGGAACAGCCTACTCCTGTAACTGTAATGTTGCCTCCCTAGAGCATTTCCAGCCTCCTGGGACTCCTCTGCCCTTCAGGGCTGCCTCTGACAGGACTCTCTCATCCGTATCAAGCCAGTGTCTGTCTGGATGTCCAAGGTGGCCTTTCTGCTGACCACCCTCCAGAGTTTTCTGAGTTGGAAACTCCCATCTCATGACTTCTGTGCCCAGGATGGCCTGCAAGCACCCTATTACTCACCAGTTCACACTCAGCAGGTCCAGTGGGACATCACCCCTCATTAGCTTCCTCATCAGCTGTCAGGAAGTTATCTCCCACACACCAGGAACCTTCTAGACCATCTGCTATCTGCTGTGTTATATTTCCAGAAGACATTTGGCAAGTTAAAGTTCCCCATTAGAACCAGGGCTAGCAATCATGATACTCCTCCCAGCTGCTTATAGAATATTTTGTGTGCCTCTTCATCCTGATTGGATGGTCTCCCACCATGATATCTGCCCTCTTCGCCTTTCCCCTGATTCTCACCCAAAAGCACTCAACACTATTGTCACCATTATTAAACTCTAGATAATCAAAACACTCCCTAACATACAGTGGCTCCCCCACTGCCTCTCCTTCCTTGTCTGCTTCAAATCTTAATGGAGAAGAATTTAAGGCCAGTGGAAGATGCAATGTTTAGATGGGATAGCTTCATAACAAATTCTAAAACTTTTCTTTTTCCCCCATGCAACAGAGTGAAGAATCACGAGGAAGTTTGTGCAAACTTAAATATACTGCTCAATCACCACCAGAATGCCTTGCAAAGTCAAAAATGAAAGCTGGGTTTAGGGAAAGAGAACAAGCCAGAACAATGCTTGGATATTACAAGATGTCATCCCCTGGTTTCAGGGGTTTTTTTCAGTTTTATATAAAAAATGGTGTTTCCTTTTATATCCTGGAGGGATACATTATTGAAAAATTCTTTTTCCCTGAAAAACTTTTAAAATTTTTTTGGTAGTATCAATACAGGCACCCCATAAGAATGTGTCACATAATTTTTTTTTTTTTTTTAATAATTGAACAAAATATGAAATGTGTGAGAGAAATTGCAATGGACTTTGAATTTAGAAGGATCAGAATACAAAGAGTTGCCCTATATATAACAGAATTTTCTTATCTCCCTATTAAAGATTGATTTAATTTTCAAATGTTTTGGAGCATAGAATTTTTTTAATCGAACATTTCCAGAAGAATTCACATCTCTAAGTAACGTTGTTTTAATGTGTTTCATGGCATATTGCAAGAAATATTTCATGTATCGCTTCCTTCTCCTTTCCACAGAGTTTCTTATCCTTGCTATTTTTCATTCTAGGGTTAAGGCTTGGAGATTCAAAAATTCAATGTATGGTTCCCCTAACTTAGAGAACTATCATGAGAAACAACAGGAAAAGTCTATTTCTTTTTTTTAAGGAGGTATTCTCTGAAGTCAGTAATCAGTTACATTGATTCAAGTGGATGTTCTCAGCTTATGTTTTTTTAATTTAAAAATTCTTCTGTAACTAATTTGCTGTGAAGGTAGAATTGGCTCCTAAAACTCATCAAATTCATAATCTTTCTCCCTTTCATTATATTTAAGAGATTTTTTGTGTGACAGCAGAAAACAAAACCCTGGCTGTGTCTGGGACCACTTCTTGCTGGGTGACTTTCTGCAAGCAGGTTGGCACATTCAGTGGCAGAGTAGAAGGGCCTCTGCTCCTGAGAGTGGGCAGCTCAAGAACACAAGGTAGCCTGAACCTCATGCATGAGAGGAGAATGTGGACGGGCACATTTCTACATTTTAATAATTTCCCTGAGACCATATATTAAGAATAAATAAAGTCTCTTTCACTGCTGTAGCATGAGTGGGACATTATATTAGGATTATTGTTTCTGCAACATTGTAAACATTTGTTCATTCTTCATAATTTGAGAAAAAGAACACATATTTGAAAAAAAGAAAAGCCTAAGTGGGAATAACCTCAAAGAAATAATAGAAGCCAGAGGTGAGAATGAGGTCGAGATAAACATGTCAGAGCCTTAAAAGGAGAAGATGATATGGAATAGCTAGAAATTGTAAAGAGGAAACAAAATGTTACTTTTCTTTTAAAAGGAGAGGAACTTTAGGAGTTTAGCAGCCTGAGCGGTTTATACTGGACATCACTTATGTAATTCTTTTTAGTGCTAGAACATATGTTTTTAATAATAAGCATGTCTAAAATTATTTTTTTCTGAGGCTTCTCTTCACTTTGTTCTTGTGCCTTGTATACCAGTGGACAGGATTTATTTAAATTATTAGGATGAGCACAGGAGCAAGCATTTAGGGATAAACTTGTATTGTTTATGCATGTGCTGCGTAAATATTCTTCAGAGTGTATTCTTCACACTGGGTATCCTCTTGGTAATCACATTAATAAACACAGGACAATTAGTTTTATACAGACTGTGTAATAAATCAGCTGGGATTCCTTATCCCCTGATGTGTAGCCTGGGCAAGATCTTCCCAGGAGCTGTGAAAAATGCTTGGTATCCATTATGTATATCAGAGTTTGGGGTTCAGCACTTCTAGGTTCATGTCCTGAGGCAGAAAAACACTGTTTTGTTTCTTAATCAATAAAGAATACATTCTTCCTGGCCATGGATCAGGGGTTTGGGCAGTGCATGTCTCCCTGACAGCACTATGTTTTGCTAGCTGGTGGCACCGATCATGCTGATGTGTATTTCTTTAATTTCTGTTCTCACTTTCAGTGAAGATTCTAATTAGACTCTGGCGATGCTTAAGAGGAAGGGGCAGCGTTTCTCTGAACATTGTTCTTTCTAATGCAGAGGGCGGTAGTTTTCTGATATGCAGCATTTAGCACATGAAAACAGATGTCTGTCTTTAGCAAACTGTCGTTTCTCAAACTTAACAAAAACTGTGCTAAGAGAAGCTGGGGAAAGGCTGTGAGGCTGGGGAGAATTGCAGTGCCTGAGTCTGGGAGCGCTGGAGCACCGAGTGCTGGTAGCAGTGTGCTCCCTAGTGCAAGTTTCCAGAGAGCTTTTCTTCTTGGCACTGACACAGCCAAGTCCCTGCTCCGACACAGATGTTCCTCCAGCAGCTCTCAGTAACGCTGCTCGACAGATACAATGTCATACCCAGAGGTTCGTGGTCCACCTCAGCCTTCTAGGAGGACTCGCTACTGATGAAATCAAATGCTTAGAGAAGCATGAGATGCGGGGCTTCATCTAATATTTTATCTCAGCTAGAGTGGCTGGTGAACTGCCACAGCTTGGTATAGTGCTGCTTTAAACCACTGCAACTTTCTTCAAAGCAAACTCTTGGCAAAATCCTCTAATTTCCCTCTGATTGCAAACCGGTGTGAAGACTGGAATGATTTGCCTGTTGGAAGAATGTTGACTCTCGAGTGGGAGTCGGAGGGACTACAAACAGTGGGTATTGTTGTGATTATATTTGCATCTCTGAAGCTGCTTCATTTACTGGGACTGATTGATTTTTCAGAAGGTAAAGTGGTCACTCATAGTTTGTGCTGTTTGTAGGTTTGGTGTCTGATCTGCTAAAATAGAGAGCATCAGCTATAGAAGCTGTGAAATGAAAAAACTGAAAGTAACAGAATAAAAATCCTGGTTTGCTTCTGTTGCTTTTACTTTGTTATTGAAGACAGAAGTAGATACTAGTATAAGATTTTTATTTTACAATTAATTTACAACTGTCTGTGAGAGGATGTTTGTTAAAAAAACCTGAAATAGTAAACATAACACCTGTCAGTTGCCTTTGAAAGCTGTTCAGTGCTACTGAACTTGATAGATTTTAGTTCAGTTCATGTTTACAAAATGCTTTGCTCCTCTGATTTCTGATGAGTTTTTTTTTCTGTATCAATATCTGTGCTTTAAAAAATCTGTTTCATACATAAATGCAATACACTGTTATTACAGGATGAGCTTTAGGATCCCACCTGCTCTACACCTTTCAAAAAAAGGCATAGATGTCAACATTAAATGTGTGTATTTTAAATATATATCATGAATATATGTTTTAAAATTCCTGTTGCTTGCTCAGAATCTTGTCTGCTCTCTACTATATGGGTCATATCATTTCATCTAGTCCCAAAGTGGGCTTTGCATTAATTTTTAGGACTTTTATTTCTATACAAAGTGAGGGGGTTTTCACATTTTATAGAAATGAGCTGTTTCAGGTCAGTTATTAGTGAGATTTTCTTGCTGTCAACTTTTCAAGTTTTTCACAAAATTTCTATTAAGTCACTGAAGCCCTTGCTCAAAAAATACTTGCTTTTGTCATTATGTTTGCTCATGTGAGTCCAAACCAATCCTTTTTGCTGGGTAGCTGCTTTCAGTCAGAATCACACAGCAAAGGGGAGTGCTCCAGTTTTTTGAAACATTAAATTTCATCATAGAGTAGGATCTTTGATGGATGTAGATTCACATAATCACCTCATAAAATTGTTCAAAGTGCTGATAAAATTTGAAATCTTTAACACAGCACTTATATAGTTACTAAACTATTGAAATAAATCATCCTTCAAACTGTATATGGTGAGAATATATATGTGCTTTGTTACTATATAATGTATTTGGTATGGAATTACTTTTTCAATTTTAAACAATGGGTAATTTACCCCTCACAGCAGTGCTCACTTTTGGGGTTTTTAATACTCTGGATGTGTAACATTTGTGACATGTAAAAAAATCATCACGGTTTTGGACTAGCTTCAGCTTTATTACATATGGTAACAAATAGGAAAAAAAGATTGAAATGCAAATTGCTTTTTTTCGCATATGTAGAGTTAGATCCTTTTCCTGATTTCTCACTGGTGTTGCCATTAAGTTTGTGGGAAAAGGTTTTATATGATTTCAACTCTATTAAATCACTTTTTTAAAAAAATCCTCCTTGTACAAATTACACCGATTTTAATAATAACAAGTTCAAGATGATCTATCGATTGAAGTACAACTTTTTGTTCTAGTGCACCCATTCATGTCATGGCATTTCCTCACATGATAATAATTTCACTCAAAAGTACCTAGCAATATAAACCAATCCCTAAATGTAAAAAGATTAAACTTTGTAAGGTACAGTTGATGTATTTATAACTGCAGCGTGAGTAGCTGCAGTGACTTGGGGGATTTCCAGTTCCCCTGGGGCTGATCTGTGCTAATCAACTCTTCCATGTTTGGGTACCACCATTCCCTTAAACGAGAATTCTGCACCAAATGGTTAAGGAATATTTTATAGTGTATTGAGAACCAGTGATTTGTTGTTCACCTAATGAATGCAAGGAAATGTTTTCTGTTCATATCCAAGGAGGAGCACATTTAGACTGCCGATGTTGATCTGGAAACCAAAATGAGCAATGAGTCCTCCCCATCTACCACATGCAGGCAGATCATGAGTCATATGCTGAAACAAACCTATTCCCATAGTTAGGCTTTCTGATGCCTTAACATGCTTGTCTTAACACCCCTAATACATAGACTTACACTGCAAATATCACTGACAGAAAGGACAGCATGCCTAATGTTTGATAAGGCAGAGAAGACAGATAAAGGACAAATCCTTAGTTGCTAACTTGGTACAACTCCTCTGATTTTAGTGCAGTTATGGTGAAGAAGAGCCTGACTTGCTATCATCTCCATGAGAAAACAGGAGAACCCAGTCAATCTGCTTAGTTTTACTGAATAAACTGAATCACAGAATTAACTTGGTTGGAAAAGACTTTTGACATCACCAAGTCTAGCCTATATTATTACAGTGTTCAACAATTGGCAGGATAGAGAGAAACTTGATTTTACCCTGTGTCCCATACCAGGGAATATGTTATTCTGCTTCATCCATTCTCTACTTTCCAGTAAGCAGAAAAAAGACCAGAATGAGGATAAAGCTGGTTCAGTGGAGCCAGCAAGCTATTTCAGTTAAAAAGACAAAATTGAATCAATACAGCTTTTACTAGGAGAGATTGAAACCCCCCTTTCCCCCTCCTTCCATTACTTTGAAAGTGGTTTGACACTGACCATTATCTTCCCTCCAACTTCCTTGCCTGGAGCTTTTTCTGCTGGGCAGCTTCGCTCCAAAGCTTTTGTTTTGTTACTCAGGCTGGAAGGGGAGAAGAGAAGAGGAGGGAGATCAGACTGAAGCAGTGGATCAGAGCAGTAAAGCAACAGGGTCAGGCTTAGAGGGAATTCATCCACCAGAAACTTGGAGGGGAGAGATGGCAAAATGAAGGATTCACTTTGCATTTCTGTGTCCAGAACAGCTGTCAAGTAGTAGCTATGCAGAGAGATTATGTAAACATGTGTGAGCAATTTTTTAAATCTAAGGGAACTGCATAAATCAAAGTCTTGGAAAAGACGAACTCTATGCCTTTTCCTACACCATGCACTGATTGTATCTTGAAATATAGCATCTCTTACAGAAAGATTTTTCTTTTACTTGTGAATAGAATCAGCCATTGTTGCAAGCTATTTTAGACTCCCTTATTCCTTCCCTTTTTCTTACACTAATCTTTAACAGTCTCCAGAGCTTGTTATTATCTTTCAAATGCTTATTCAGATATAAATGTCATGTTTGGCATGTGAATGTCCCATGAACTCCGTGTCTTTTGGTTAGTAGGACTCACTGGTGTCTATATGTCTTTCAACTCAATAGCCTATCAAGGCTTGGTAAAAATATTTGATCCTTAGTTTCTCCTACTTTTGTTTCTGATGCAAACAAAAAAACCAGTTCACTTGCAGTTATCAATAAACATATTTGGCTGCAACGTCAGCTTTGTGAGTAAGTGATTTGTTGCTTTATCTAGAATTTGGAAATCGGTGAAGGGGGTAAATAGAGGTAGTTTTTAAGAGATGTAGTTTTCTGCCTTAGGATGTATCTGCTCTATGCAGGTACAGAAAGATTTTTTTTTCCTATCTAATCTAATCTGGATGGACAGAAGTCACCTCCAGTCCAAAAGTCATGTTAGTGCATTTATCTATTCTGTCACACAAACTGCTAAAATGTGGCCTCTTTCATAGTTCAGATACTTAAAAGCACAGAGAAGGCGTTAGGTCTGTCTGCAACCATCTGTGTTGACATGCTGTTAGTTTCCCTTACGGCTTAGCAAAACCAGTAAGGTTTAAAATATTGTCTTGAGTGCAGTATGACTCTCACCCTTAGAAAATGAATGATATGGGAAAAGACATACTGCTGAGAAATTCTCTATTGCATCATATTCTCTAAGAAAAAGAACATCAAAAGCTTGGGAATTTTGTCCTTCTCTGCATGTGGCTGACATGAATGATCCTAATTTGAATGTCCTCTTCATCCACCGGAAACTGTGCTGCAAGTCCAGCTTCCAACAGACTCTCCCATGCTGCTCCCTCTCCTGTAAAGCTTCTCTCAGCCAAATGGGGTGCAATGTAGCATGATTCCACAATAAACAGAAAGGCAAAAAATATGCCGTGCAGCAGTACCTGTCCCCTTGCCTTTCCTCAGCAGCTGCCTATAACACCTGGTCTCAGTAAGCTGTTCAGTTAACACGTGGTGAAATGACCTGTTTCTACTTGTCTTTTCTTCTCCAGACAATGCAGAATTGATAGAACTGCTTAATTCTGAGTAAACATCTGTCACCTGCCCCAAAGAATTCTGTTCATGGGTGCTGATGTTGCAGTGACAATTAATGGCATCAAGGTATATAGCATTACAAGGTCTCCTGGGATTGCTGGTGCATCTGTCACACCAGAAATGAGGATAACTCCCCCAGCCTCAAGTACATACATACAGCAAGCACCTGTGCACATAGACTCTGTTTGCTGCATATGACTTGATGAAAGGTGTCAAGGCTCAAACACTCTTTCCACTAGCATAATTCTTCCCCTCAGAGACAAACAAACTGTATTACCTATCTTCTTTTGGTTTGTTTTGCCCACCCTCCTTGTAAACCTTGGCAGACGTTATGGATTCAAGGTCTCTAAAGGAGAGTCAGTCTATAGAAGTATCTATAGATTGCACAGCAGAGAAGAGTTACTTTAGAAGACCAGATGTGAAACTGCATTAAGTTGCTGCTTTAAATCCAGCCTTGATCCAAATAGATGTAAAAATTGAGGTGTGAATTTCAATATGCTCATTTATATAGATGTATTTTTGTATGCTTATGTTGGATACGAGACAGGCTGAAACTTACTGAAACTTGTGACCATCTCAATAACCAGCCTCAGGGTTGTTGATGATGTTCTATTTATTCTTCATCTACCCTCAAAAAATAGGCTTCTCCAGGCTTGGGAGAATGGTTATGTTTGGAAAACACTGTCTTGATTAACCTTAACATAATTATATTGAAAATGAAATTTTTACTTTTTTTTTTGCTTTCCTTTTAGTTTAGTAGTTTTTCTACCTGGACCTACTGATATGATGCACAAATGACATAAAAATGTAAAGTAATGTGCTTAGTAAAGAAAAGCAAAAATCATTCTTTCATGTCAAACTCATACTAATCAAGCTTTTATCAAAATAGGAATAAAATGGGGCAAGTTACATAAAAGTTGTGAGGAAGGGCCTGCTGGTTTATGAAGATCTTTTCATCAGCTGCTTTCCATGGCCTTCTTCAGGACATTTTAACATCTGGATCAACTGAATCACTGAGGAGTAGGTCATTTTAGATCCCTATCAGTCTGAATTAAAAACCTAGATACTGTGTGAAAAATGATGAGAAATATTTAAGAGATGTTACAAATATTACCTGGAATGTTTCTGTAAGGATAATGTGTGTCCCATTTCTTCATGTAGGAGTTCACAGATACTCTCTGGTTCAGGACCATACAGGATATTTGCCTTCTAACTTGGGTAGGGCTCTTTTTGGTCGCAATGTTTTGGGAGGAGACTTCCCCACAATCCTTAGAACCTCTATTTTGTAGTCTTGATTTTTTTTCAAGAAAATATTTGTACTAATAGTCATTTTAGATTGACTATTTGTAAGCAGGTAGAGAAGTTTGCCCCTGTATTCATCTTTGCAAAGATGGAGTTGCTTTTGAGCATCATTTGAAGTTCCTTTAAGAATTCTGAGGATTCATCTTGAGGTTATTCATCCAGATATGTCTTGGCCATTTCTAGCCAAAATCACGTGTTTTGAAAGGAGAGGAGGTGTTTTCTCCCAGAATATAGATACAAACACCCAAAATAAAGGTAGGTGACATATATTTGATACATGCAGCAGGGTATGCATCTAACCGCCTTGCATCTCAGAGCATGGATACCAGGAGCTTCCTACAGAACGCCCTTATCAAGGATTTTCCCTATGCACTCTGCCACTGCTCCAAACCCAGCCTGCTTTTAAAATGTAGTTCTGGATAAAATAATTCATTTTAAGATGACAAAAATTTGTTATGACAAAATATGCTTCTGAAAAGTAACTACACTTAGTCAGTTGAGTATGGGTGTGGAGAGAAAAACATTGCCTAATCTCTAATGTACTTTAGGGCTGAGAATCTAGAAGGCCTTGCTGTTGGAATAAGATATTTGAAGACATGAATAATCATTGCCTAAAACTTTATAGAACAAGATTGAATATACACAATGATGGACTGAATGAAAAAGAAATCCATCATAATGTACTGTTTAGAAATAATGCAGTCACCTTTGGTCTCTCAAGTCTTAAATCATTTGTTCCATTTCTGATGCACTTTTTGACCAGAATTCTTTGGCCTTTTAATGAGATATGGGAGACACTCAGTGATTTTGTTGGGATTTATGGATCTGATTACATGTAGACCTATTTGAAACATCGACATTGACAAAGCAGCTGAATCTGTTACATGTAATGCAAAAATAATAACATAATTTGGAGACATTTTGGTACAATTTTATTGTCTAGTATGCATTTTAGGTCATAATAAAAATACTTACAGAATTACCTCGGGGAAAAATTGCAAAAGCATCTGTAAAGCTCATTTTGCAGTCTCATCTGTATAACTGCTTTGTATTACTAGAGCAGTATGGAGAAGCACAAATGAGACCATTCTGTTTATAGAAATGAAATATGTCCTTCCAAGTCTGTACTCTGTGAACTTTTAGAAATAGGCCAATAGTAGGTTGATTGCATGTGTGTGTGCATGTGTGTACATTTCGTGAAGGAAGAGGAATAATCTAAAGTGAAGACCATGTGTACCAAATTTTAACAGTAAGTAACCTTTAATAGATATGATATCTCAAGAAAACAACTATATAATGGAGGTTCTGACAGAGGTACAAATAGGTCACTTTTAATGTTTCTTTTTTAAAAAAGCCGTTACTGATCAATGTCTGTAAATTATGCTACTGCTGAATAATATATATTTTTATGTTAAAATGGTAGGCTATTGTTCAGATTGATTATTTTTTAATTGCTTCTAAGTAGATTGATGGATTCCAAATGTGCGTTGGACCAATTTTTGAATATGTATATAGACGAACAGATGTTGACTATTTATGATAGAAGTCTACCCTTATTTTGAGAACATTTTCAGTCTTCCACCAATGACTCAAGAAAGAGTAAGTTACATCATATGAAACAAATCCTTGTTCAGACAACACAGCTTTCATAAATTAGAAGGGAGAATATCGATCAAAGTTCACTGAAATGAGTCAAACCAAAATGAAGTGCAACAGTTTAGTGACTGTTTCATGATGCTCCCAAAGGAGGCTTGTTCCTTGCAGATAAAACTGCTGGGTTTGGAGTGGCAGAATGGAATTAGAGAAATTTGAGAAAATAAAGTTGAGAAGAAAGGGCAAAAAGGGTCTTGTTTTCTTAGTGGTCAATCATCAAATGGATAAGTAGGAAGGTAAGGAGGCCTCAATTTTTAATTTTTTTTTTTTAATAAAATAGAAAAGTTAGGAAAGTAATTCGGCTCCTGAATTTCAGAGGATTAGTTTTCTATATGTCGTATGTCAGTCACATTCCATTTGAGCATGTACTCCTGTGTAAGGACAGGAGATGTAGCATTCCCTGCTCAAAACCGGGTTTTATATTCCTGAGTGGTGTAATGGGAGCCCTTTACTAAGTTGTGATTCTTCAGACAGTCATAGCGAGAGAGGGGCTGGTTTCAGCCTAGACATATCTGAAAAATGCAGCCATAATGTTTAACCTGTGTACTAGCAGTTTGATCTATATCCTTCTTGTACTGTAAATACTTTAGATTTCTTTGTTTCTCATTAAAAGACAGTGTTCTGGATTTTACATGTCATGATGAAATTTGAGCTAAGGCAAAATGTGTATGTTAACATTTGTCTTGCAAAGTTGTATTTATGAAGCAATGATCTAAATTTCTTCCTTAGAGACAGTAACAGAAGAATATTCTACTTGATGTGAAATAACACTCCTGGGGAAAGGTATCACTTTCTGTAAGTAGTAGAGCAGTGGTATTGTTTACGTTGACTTACTTACTGCCAGTTACTTTTCACAAGAATATTGGCTAATCTGCAATCAGCATCTCCCTATATTTCTTCTGTAGTTTGAATTATTTATAAGTTTGTTTATTTTTTCCCTGTCGGGCAGGTACCGGTTGTCAGCAACTTCAACCATATAATTAAAAGAATCACAAATAAATAGACAGCTGGGTTGGCATTCAGGAACTCTCATTGTGATTCCGTTCTTTTTTGACCTTAGGAAATCTAGAAAATGGTAACAATTATACTGGTTAACTCACAGGTTGTTGTGAGAATAAGTAGGATGAAAAAGTGGCATCCAATGCTAGAGTGGTGAGGCCATGTGATGAGTACTGAGAGACAGACATCAACAGATTTCTCCTAATCACACTGTCAAAACCCAGGTTTGAAATTTGAACATGGTGAGTGATAACAGCTTCAAACTGTTGAGACAATTTAAACCAAAAAATCACTCTGTATCCAGATAGAAAGGTATTTACATTAGTCAATACCCAAGATTTCATGTTTTTTACTAAAAATAGCACATATTTTCTTGTTGAGAATGCCGTAGTCTCATCTCATATTCCAATAAAAAGCTGGTTTAGAATGAATTACAGTAAGATTTTGACTGTAGCATAGTCAGTACCTTATGTTGTACTCTTATATACTTTTTGCAGTTACAAATGCTTCATATTACCTGTTCTTTTTAATACAAACCTTGCTGTTGCTTCTTTATTTATTATGAGTAATATTTTTCTTTGAACTCATATGTATATATGTATAGAGTAGTATACACTCCTTTATGAGATACGTAGCACATAGAATGCATTTATACACATATGAAATGAAATATGTACGGAAAATAATTTTAGATTCAAATTTATGGTGTACTAAGTGCAAGTAGGTGAATTTACCATATTTCACAGGCTGCAAATTTTAAAAAAATCTTAGGTAGTTGTATTTCCTTTGAAATATTTCAAATACAAGGCCTATTTCTCGGTCTCTTACTCATGTAAATAGTTTTTTAATACAAAAAAATTGTAATAAAAATGCATTTCTAATTTCAGCATGAGGTGCTTTTTTTTTTATTAAAGCGTGGCATTTTTCTATGGATTCTGTTTTCCCAAACATAAGGAATAGAATTAATTTTAAATTTTAAAATAAATTGTAAATAATTCGAAGGAATTTTTTTTCCCTTTAATATTGCATATAGGGTTTTTCTTGTTATATTTCAATATTGATGCACTGCAAATAAATGTTTCTTTGTTATATTTCCATAATAAGTATATGCTTTACATTGCTTCAATTCTTTCTGCCTCTGGGCACTTTCTCATCCTCGTTACTGAAGTCACTAAGTGGAGCCAAATCAGTTAACTTGCAATAATCATTTGGGGATTGGCTTCAGCCCCTGATCCTTAGGTAGATCAGAAAACTGCAACTTTTCCACTTGTTTTTCTCAGTTGAAGAAGTCTAATACATTGTAGTAAATACAGAGCTTGTAGTGTATAACAGACATTGCATATGTCCATCACTTTACTCTCTCAGCAGAATATTGTGCACAAAAGAGCATTTCAAATATAGCAACCAACATGAAAGTGTAGACTGTTTTTATAGAAGTAGAGAACTTCAGTGTATACCAAATAAATGAATGCTTCACTGTGTACCCATATATTACCATGAATTTGTGCTTCTAGCTTTTTTCCAAATGGAGACAAAATTGCTGAAAATAATGTTATTAAAAGCTTTTATTCAGATCTCTTTTATTCATGCCAGGTTAAACTTGTATCTCATAGATGAGCGCTTGAATAGAAGTATCTGAAGTATTGTAATTAAGTAAATTCCTGAGTAGCAAATTCTTGCTCTTATGAATTTTAATAAGTGGTGCAATTTTGTGTTATTTGTATAACAAGACAGTAGTTGCAACCATTATATTGGTTATTATTTTAAAAATTAGATTTTCTGCCTAAAGGCTTTACAGTTCAGGGCTGTTTCTCTTTGTACCGCTTCCGAAGCAGCCAGAGAGAAGGCTGGCAACACACGGAGCAGGAATCTCATTTCGAGTTCTCTGCTGCTGAGAAGGAGCAAGTAGTAGCAGGTCAATATTTATGGCAGCTCATACTTTCTGCACTCTGCATGGCATCCTAATCTGGGATATCTGAGGGAGGGGGAGAGAGGACATTCAGTGCAATGCCCATGTGAACAGAAAGCAGAACAGACTGGGTTCTCAAATCTTCTCCAGTGTTGAGGAAGTGGCAAATGACAACATCTGCATGCGATAACATGGCCAAGCATGAGAGTTTACGCTGCTTAGATAGGTCAGCCATGCCCAGAAGCATTGCAATGAATGCACATTTTTAAGGAGGGCTTAGCACTACAATAGGTTAATTCATTAATCACAGCAAGGTTTGTTAAGGACCTGATGATGTCAGCAGCCTTTTAAGAGTGGATAAGAACAAGAAGAAACATGGGGGTGGTGGAGGGCAGACACAACACCAAAAAATTAAACTGTTTAGGATTTTCTCTTCTTGCCATTTTTCCAGGGAAGTATAATTATTATTTACTGTATTGGATGATAAGTGAACACTTGAAAACCAAATGGTTTCAAACAAAGGAGCGTGTCAGTGCAGGAATACAAATAAAGATGATCTGGTTTTTTAGAAGACTTGAACTATGAGTTTTGGGACAGACCTCAGAGGAAACTTTTCAGCAAATTAGGCCACATCAATTCAGTTCCTAGATATTGATCTTTGTGACCCAGTTGAGACACCTACATTTGAAAAGGTACTTTAAGCACTAGTGGTTCTTTGCATGCTATTTATCCTCAACAGAAAATCCTCTTCTTTTTGATGTTTTTTATGACTTTCAAGTTGTATGATCAATCTCTTCATGGAGATGAATCCAGACAGGTCTAAATCACATGGTTTTGCATGGAGTGTGTTGGACTCAGATATCCAGGAAGCTGCCTGGAAAGTACATTAAACTACTTCACACTGAGAAAACAGTTCTTATAGTCTTGGTTTTTGAACAATCTCCCTCATTCTTGTTTCAATAAAGACTAGTCTTACCCTGCAGGAAGTAAGAAGCATTGTTTAACACCAAGTGATTCATAGTGTATTACTACTGTACTACACAGTTGTACATTTCTGAGGAAAAATTAACTTAATAATGGTTTTATTACTTTAATCCTATGATAATTGAATTCATAAATTCTTGCTTTGGAATGTATTTGAAAATAGTTAAGAGAGTGTAATTCTAAAAATGAATGGAAAAACCCCTGTGGTATCTCTAGCTGGACATTTTAAAACAAAGGTAATATCATTTGTATTCTCCGTTGCTTTCTTTTCAGTTGTGGTCTTTTTGCAAAATATTTCTCTAAGTTGAAACCTTAGTTACTGAAAAATTATATAGAGGATTTTTGCTATAAGTCTTCTGGGCTCATTATGCAAAGGATAAAGGTGGAGAAAGTTAATAAGTTAGAATTGAGGTTTTATTTATTTTTCTTTATGGTTATGTAGAGAAACTGAAAATGCAAACTTTTCACAGAACTAAAACTCAGGAATTCATGGGGTCAATAGGAATGTGAACTGACAGAATATGGTAGGCCTTCACCTGACTTAATGCTTTCTGATTATCTTATTTAAAATCCTTTTTACTATTTAATAAATGTTTTACATTTAAATCATGTTGTTCATTCCAAATGCTTGCAAAAAAATGGAGTAAATCTCTATATTATTTCCCTAAATGTATTCATTTAATATAAATTTATCCTCTCATTGTCCTAAGTAGTTTGCACTTTTCAAGCGTGCATGGAAGGTTTAAAAGCAGACAAAAATACCAAGCTCTCTTAAAGCTGGGATCTAGAAAAACTCAATAGTGAGCACATTAGAACCAAAACCATCAATGTGACAACTCATCTCTTTCGAAATTTTCACCCATGTCTGTCTGCCTTAATATATTGGTACAGTGAAAAGCTCTTTAAAAATGATTATACTAAGCTAGTACATATGTTAACACACAGAGAGGTATTCAAGGCCTAAAAGTAGATAAAAGTTGGATATCTGAACTTCCTGTCATTCTATGAAGGCACGAATTGCACTTTGATTTTTTATACTGCCAGGTATGTGTATGTTTCCTCTGGTAAATCTTTTTTTCCAATTAGTAAACATCCTGTTTCCAAAACATTGCTTTACAATGACAACAGAGGGCAACCTGAGTAATTTGTATGTATAGTAGTTTCATGATAATTAAAGTGGGCTCCAAACTGGGTGTGCCTTGGGGAAGTAATTAATCTTCCTTGAATTATATCTTTAAATGTGCAAATTTATATTAGGTACATTAAATTAATCATGTAACATGATATATTTAACAGATTAAAGTGGTCATACTCTGTGCGTAATGAAGAAGGCAAATATACTACATATTTGCTTTCCATAGTACTGTGATTATGTTCTCATAACAGATGTTGGGATTTCCTAAAAAACGATTTTTTTCTGCAGATAATTGTTTTAAATTTTAATTGTGGATTTTCTAAAAAACTATTTTTGTCTGCAGATATTTTTTTTTTATTTTAATTGCAAATTTTCCAGCACACATGCATTCCACACCTCTAGTTCCTCACCCCCAAAAAGGCTGGTGTGTGATCACAGTTTCAGCTGATTCAGCTTGTTTTGTGAAAGATCAACTGGCACTAAATGTTTAATAACTGTATTCCACTTAGTGTCTGTCAGTTCACATGTTTGACACTAGTCAGGTATTTTTCATTCAACAGCAGGATAGAAAGTATCTCTGAAAGTGCTATTTTAAATTAGAATTGAAAGCTTAGGTATTTTCACTTCAATCACTACATCTGTCATCCTGTGGTCCTCAGGAAAGCCATGTTTGTCAATTGGAGTGAGAGGAAGGTAGGAGCAACCTCTGAGTAGCTCAGTGTTACCTTATTTCTTGTAATCTGAGTAAACCAACATGTTAAAGGAAAGCTGTTATACTAAAGTGAGAGTTAAAATTAACTTTAAAAAATGCATTTCTTGATGTTATGGTAGCAGATAGTGTTTTATTTCAATCAATGAATAGAATATCATTTGTTGATGCTACATGCTTAATTTAATTTTTTTACCTTGCCCTTCTAGAAGTAGTAGGACATTAAAAATTAAATAGCAAAAATGAATTCAAATGTTTGTGATTTACAACTGTTTCTGAAGGGGACTGATTCATGAGAAAGACCGGGCTGGGATGAATTAAAATAATTCTCCTTCAGTATTATTATGACTATAGGATAAGGTACTGGATTATGAAGGTGTGCAGGTGTAATATGCAGTGGAAGTGTAATAGGCTTAAAGAAGGAAAGCAGGACTGTTTGTCAAATGTATGTCAAAGATATCACATGACAGTCCCACAGTTTAAGACTATGTTTCAATGATCTATTTAAAATGAAGTTGAGTCAAAATAACCTGAGGGTTGCCTACAGAGCTCTTTAATGGTGATTTATTTTGTGGCTGTACATTGTAATAAAGAATAATAAAACCTTCCTGGAGCAAGAATGATCTAAGTGTTGTAAATGTTAGCCACCAAGACAATATTTTTCCACAAATTCTTGAAACACCACTAGGAACTCTAATTTAAAAAGAAGGGAAAAAAACTCTTATTATATATTAATAATTATTGATAATTATTTGTATATAAAAATTATTATATTAATAGACTAATTATCATTAATAGGATAATTATATATAGGACTAATTATTAATCTCCAGTATTAGACTGGTTTAATTAATTGAAAAATAATGGTAACTATCAAAGTGAAATAAAAAGGTAAAATTTCTGTCAGTATTTATTGGATTAGACCTTCCTATTTTCTCTAAGTTGGGTACTGCAGTGGTGTTGCCTTGTCTTCTGATATCTGTGTTCACAGGCTGGATCTACACAGCAGCACTGTCCTCATTTAAAGTCTTACCTCACTTTAACCTTTAGTCTAATACTGGCTCCATATGACAAACAGCCAATGAGACCACTGGCCTGTGAGCTGGGGCTACCACAGTGCCTGGGATGTTAGCAGGGTTTGTTGCTGTGGAGACAGACAGCCTCTTTCCTCCCCTTTCCTTGTGTGTATTTAAAATACACTCAATGCCGTGTACACATCATCAGCAAAGCAAATTTCAGACAGCAGAGAATATGAATAATATTTTCAGTGTAATCAAAATGAACCTCAGGTTAAAAAACCTCTCTCTTGTTATTCCTTCTTCAACAATATTTTAAATTAGGTTAATAGACACTGAGGCATTTTACCTGTCACATTCAAATGAAAGTAGTGAACCGTATGCTGGTTATTTTTCTGAATAGCTGTTCCATGTGAAAACTATTTTTAATAAAAACGCACAATTGTCATAGTTCATAGTATACATTTATAATGTATAGTTACTCAGAGCTTGTCCTGCATTTTCTGCCAATTCCCATTTGCCGTGAAGAACCCTCGATTATAATCTTCATTGTTAAAGTTACCAGGAGTTTGGAATACGTAAGAAATGCAGATTGTGCCCTCCTTATTGTTATCAGCAAAACAGTGATCTTCAGGCAATATGAATAAATTACTGTTTTTCAAAGAGTAGAAAGGTCAGCTTCTACCTCCCTGTTCTTTGCAGAGTGAAATTGTCTGCTTGCTACTGTTAGTTTAATAAGACCTATTAATAATATAGAACTTTTTGGCTAGGAGAAAAAATCAAATGTCAAAGGACTTTCAGTTCCCTTTTCAGATGGTGCACGAATTTATCAATTCACAAAATTGCTTTATGAAAATGAGACACAAAATAATAATTGCCTTTTTGTTTTGATTGTGTTTTTCTTTTTTTTTTTTTTTGTCTTGTTTTGTTTGTTTGCTGGGTTTTTTTGTTGGCACACGTATAGTAATTGAAAGACATCTCTGGTTTAAGCAAATCCCGTAGGCAAACTGCTGCATCACAGTGGCTGACTATTTTAATAGCTGTGAAGAAATCTATCTTTCTGGGTAATTCATTTATAGTAAAATGACTTCTAGGCTCCTTCTGCAATCTTTAAACTTTGCTTGATCACACGCTAGCAGAGAAAAATAGCTCAGCAAAGGAACTTGGTTTTGGGAACCTCTCTGCCCCAGTAAAGAAGTGGCGTCTCCATTCCCAGGAGAGGAATGGTCTGGAGACCTTATGTAGTGCATGGGCTGTTATCTACTGTCCAAAGGAAATTAATATCTCAAAATTATGATTGTCTGCTGCATTGAAATCACATACAAATGTGTTATCTATGAGTTATTTAAGCTGTAGCGCTTTTCATTTATGCAACAGTTTATTTTTTATTAGGAAACTGCACAGTCTTCTATGGTAAGTTAATGTTGGACTTTTTGTTTGTTTGAAAAATGAATAACTAAAGTTGCTGACCAAGGCACAAATATTCACCTTCTTTTAAATACTGATGGATTTACTGGTAATTAGACAGATGTAGCTAAATTTTCTAATTTATTTATAGGTCTTGTTCATTGAAACATTATTCAAGAAAGTTTACAGTATTTTTGTGATTATATGAGGTGCAACATTAAATATCTCCATAAATAACAGAGGTAATTGAATATAATATGCCAACTACTTTATACAAATACTTATAACAGTGACAAATTGAAAAGTAGTATATTTTACAAGTTTGTCCTTGAGAAAGGCCAGACAAAATGGATTGATTTAGCAAGAAACAAACTTTTCCCTTGGAATAAATTCCTATATTTTTCAAGATAAATGGTGAAAAAGCTGTACAAATTGCTGGGAGGAAAAGGGATGTGAACTATCCTCTTGAAGCAGTCTGCATTTTTCAGGCCTGGAGGTTACTCTAGCTACAGCTGCCGAGGTAAAAGTTATCTTGACTGCCAGGCTTTCAGTTATTTTACAAAACAAAGATTTTTATCAGTAATATTTGTCAGTGAGCCAGAGAAAGCTCATCTGTTTGAGAGAGAACTCAGTTACCCTCACTCAGGGTCAACTAAACTTTGGAATTTGCTTGTAGCCAAAGGTTCCAGCCTAACTTACTGAAAGATTTTCTTTATCAAGCTTTAGAACGTGAAGCCATGCTAATTCCCATGTATTTAGATCCCTATAGGTAAACAAGTACTTGTTTACTTGTTTACATGTTTACTTGTTCATCATTACCCAGCTTTTCAAAGGCAGTAAATTCTAACTTTTCTGCTCACAAGTTGCCTGATTGCATTCACGAGTTGGTACCTTTATATTTCTAAATATGTTTCCACATATTACAGGAATCGGTCTGGATGAGAGTAAATCATGACTAGGATTTATGTCCACTTCCTGGCCTTTCAAAATTGGTCTGATCTGCACATATCTGTTGTGACTGCAATGAATGGTGTTAAAGATGGAGAAAGTGTTAGAGACTGATGTATAGAGAGATACTGTATAATTTTCCAGTTTTGTTCTTCCCATATACTTAAAAAACCCTTATTCAAGGAGAAAAGCTAGATGTCAGACTGACGTTTTCAGTTGGGACCAGAGTAAACCAAACAGAAAATTACATATGCTTTTCTGATCAGAGTTTATAAAAATATTTTGCTTGAACATTTACTGCCAAATGAGACTGTAACACTCTCTGTCCTAAAAACTGACAGCTTAGGCTTTCCCATGGCACAAGTGTTGGTAATAATATGCCTCAGCTGTGACTTAGACCCTTTTTAGGAGTTTAAAACTTCCTCACTTGAAACTTCCTGACCCTTACATTTCTAAAGATATCATTTACAAAGAATTTAATGGTGCAGGGTGCTAGTCACATTTCTTTTCTCCAGGGAAACAGTCATAGGAATGTGCAAATTAAATGACAATTATTTCCATTAAAGTCTGAACACTTAAAAATCAGTTGAGTGAATTTTGCTCAAACTTAGAAAAAACTGAAAGCTAGAATAGTATCAGAGAAATTATTACTTGGTAGGGTCAAATACATGATTAGCCATTCAGCCTAATTTATGGTGTTGTCTTGGGTTTACCTAGAAAATTATCAGTAATGAAGATGACAGGTATGAGTAAGCATGACTGAATTAGCATGTGGTGTCACTGAACAATGGCACAAAAAGTAAGGGGAGTTTGCAAGACACATCAATTATAACAAACAACTTACTTAAACCAGGTCTGATGTTGCTTCCAGTGTACCCAGAAATGTACATTAGTCATCATTATAAAATCAACCTTTCCCAACAATTACCACAGAGTGATACATAGATGCTGCAGTTGTTTAATGGACACACAAAAGCTCTGCAAATCCAACCATTCAATTTCTGAGTTGAAAAAAATAAATGAATCCTGCAGAACTCTGAGCACATGGCTGTGCTAGAGATGAGGTAACGGCTGGAGTGCTGTGGAAATTTATGGGTCTCCAATAAACCATGTTAACAATGTACTATATTAATATACAGAGTCAGAGTGGCTTTTCCACAGTAAAAATCAAATTAGGCAGTGATATTCTTGTGGGTTACTGTTGTGCTCTTGTTGTTACAAAAATGCTGTCTGAGACAATTCTTCCTGTTAGAGAATGTAATAAAATATTTGAGGTCTGTACAGCTGTGTTCTGTGGGTCTAGGGAGTAGAGTAAGGAATGCCTTCAGAATACCTCCTGACTTTTTTCTGAGTCACTCTGATAGCCTAAGGAGTGCATAGAAAGAATCATTATCACCTCTGGAACAGGCATGAGTGATTACTAGGTGGTTTTGAGGTGGTACTGTGTCATGACTTCTGGAATTTTCCTTCTACTATATTTTTTTTTCTGATTCTAAACTTTCCTTTTCACTTGTGGAAGTTCATAGAAATCCCTCATCCCAAAAATTACTTGCAGCATTTGGTTGCACTTAAAGGCTTAATGACAACGATTTCATAAATGCTGGGATGAATAAAAGGATGTATGCTATATATATATATCCGAGGTTAATGAAAGTTCACTGAAAATAATAGACGTTTGTCATTCTGATCTTTCAGAAATATCACTTTTGTATTTGTGGTATTGTCACTAACGCTTTTGACAACCTCAGAAGTTCATGACAGTGTCATGTTAGTCTGTGCCAAAGGGATCATTCATCTGGATAGGGCTTTACTCCTTTTCAGACCTTGGCAGACCAAAAATCCTTTTTTACTCAAAACTTAATTAAACACAGTTCCATCTGGTGGGACTGAGAAGGGGCTCATGCACACCATTTCTTGCTTTTCAGCAGCTGAGGACAATTGTTCAAATTCTATGTGGGTAATCTTATATTTGGCAGAACCTTAAGCAGTTTTGGCATCTTTGACAACAAATTCCTCAAGGAAATCACTTCTACCTTGCCACTATTTTTCTTCTCCACCCCCCCCGCCCCCCATCTAATTTCATTAGAATTGCTATAGGCAACTTGAAGACTTAGCTTTCCAACAATTTTTCCTTTAATTCTGCAAGTTGTAAAACACTCGCATTTTTAGTTCTCTGTATTATTATCCTATTAAATACTTATAATTTTACTGATCACAGATAAAAACCCCCTTCATTTCATTATTAAAATGTAATAATCAAAATTGACTTGGAATTATGAGGCGGGAGTATATGAATGAAACATTATTTTAAGGCTGAATTGTAGATGAATGCAAAAAATCCACCTAAATAAAATATAAACTTGCTATAATTAGCCATCCCCAAGACTTTGTATTTTTATGTTGCTATATTGTCATTTGTTTCTGTTAAAATGGTGTCTTAGAAGAAAATACCAATGTGGTAATGACAAGATACTTTCTCAAATTTAGAAATTCTGAAGATTACATTTAACACCCTGAAAGGGTTTCTTTTTCCTGTAAAGGGGCTTGAGTTCCACGTAGAGAAATAAGCCTTCTGCAGTGAAAACAGAACCCCACAAAAGCTCTGATCTAAGTGCCAGGCTGGCTGGTGTTTTGCATACACTTGAGGTTTTTTATGGGGAAAAAGTTCCTTCTCTGAAATACTTCATTTCCTTAGATTCCATCCCAAACACATCGCAGACAATCTGATTTATCCACTATTTATTCCGAAGGTGGCTGCTGTCAGTGAACCTGCCAAAATTGTATCCCATTATTCCAGCAAACATTACATATCCAAAACATCTTGTAATACGTCTCCTATCCTTTACACAGGTCCTCTTCTACGTGGCAATATGCATGTTTTAAGAACATAAAAATGTGCTTTGGGATCAGTATTTAGTTCAGACTAATATTAATAATAGTAGCCTTGGGTTTTTGCAATACTCTCTCTTCAGCTGCCTAGCAGAGATATCGTAGGAAGTAATCTATTTCTACAAAATTTCACTATAAGGATTTGTAGGTTACATCTACTTTTCGGACTTTTTGGAGCAACAATTGTATCTCTTCTTCTATTTCAAGGTGAAATAACTGATAATGTAAAGTAATTTCAATATTTTGTCTGGTTCCCTTGAAAACAGCTTTTTTAACAGTCTGTTACAGAATAGTGTACTAACCTTAATATCTATTAGGTTCAGGACCTCTTGATTACAAGCATGTGTAAAGTCCCAGTCATATGAACTTTATCATCTCTACTTGCACGGATTGTGTCACTTTCCTTGTTGGGATGATTTTATTGTTTACTCATACATTTATCCATGCAATCCATTGTACAAGAAAATTGACATAAAACTTCCTTTCTTCCCCTGTTCTGTAACATGAGATCAACAGTCTGCTCTCTCCCTGAGCGTCTATGAGTTAAAATTTGAGTTAAAGGTAACCCTTTTGTGTTTCTCCATTTTTAGTAGAGGAATTCCTTCCCTTTTCTACCGTAAACATCCACTCTCCCTTTCCATCTAAAAATGTTTTACAAGGCTCTTCCTTCAGGTAATCTCTTTCGAACTTGAAGGTGTTGTGTCTTCTTGAAATTCCTCAATCCACTGGAAATGGTAGTCCATGTTACTGGTCCTTTCTTGGATCTCTGATAGTTGTGGAGGAGATTTTTGTAGATTCACAGCTTTCTCAGATATTTCTGTGTTAATGAGGACTTTATCTGTGGCCACTGAGAAACTTTCTGTATCTCTACTTTAATTTTTTACAAATTTCTGCTCTTGCTTTAAATTACTTCAGTCATTTCATTTTTATATCTGTGAGCAATTTAATTTTTTTCTGTCTTGGTCTAATGCAAATTGTCGTTTCCAATTTCCCTTCTTCATCTTACACCAATATCACTGTCTACTCTCAGATCAGCAACATTCTGGGGTCTTTTGCTGGTGGTGGGGTTTTGGGGGTTTATTTGCAGGGGATTTTTTTTCTTCTTATATAAGAGAAAAGACACATAGGGCTCACGTAAATTCTAATGCCCTGTTTTAACTTACTGCAGATGTACCCCATGTTCCAGGGCATGGTAAAACTAAAACAAGAGATAGATTTCTACTTAGAGTTCTATACCCTCATGCCAAGAAGAAAGTTGCGAATGTTGTTTCTGTTGACTTCTTTACTAAGTTGTATTGTGTGAGCCATTTGAGACTTCATAATATATTTGTCATGTTAACTGCATTCCTCCATAAAATGTAGTTATGGAGTTTTTCTTTGCATTAATTTTTACTACTCCTACTGCCTTTCATTCCGAGATCCTCCCTGCCTTTATTAGGGTTTCTGCTGACTGGCAGGTGCCTACTGATTTGATTTTCCAATATAGCCTTTGCTTTAAAAGAATAGACACAGCAGACAAATGGAGTGTGGTTTATTATTCTTGTGTTTATCTATTATGAAACGCAAGGAGTGATGGTTCACCAAGATCACTGTCAAAGTCAGTGATGATGTAAGGAATTTATCCTTTATTTCCCAGTGCTTGGGATACCTGTTCCTGCTGGTAAAAGATGCAATCAGGAATATTCTGTATTACTGTAATTTCTGTACATCTATTATGCTTATCTTCCCACAAGCTGGAAGGAGATTTTTCATTGAGTCTGTTTTATGTGTTTTCATGGCTTATAACCTGATGCCAGAGCAGAGCAGATTCCCTTTAGTTTATACCGTGCTCCATTTACATCTGACTGGTAAAAAGCAGAGTTACTATGAGTGTATGGTTTATTCAGACAGAAGCTTTTCAGTCAGGGCCTGAGACGCACTGAATCTCTGAAATTTCAAAGTAGATGGTACAATAAAAACTGGGAGAAAACCCATGTGAAGCTGGAATAGAAAAGACACTATGCAGAGAGCTTAAGCTGTTGAGCTGTGTAATTAAGCAGTAACTTCAGTGTACTGTGTGAAGCTGAGAGTAGTGGGCATGGGAGTAATGTGTTACTCTGAATCACTGGTTCATCGGTAAATGCCCTGTGCATGCTTTACTACTTTATATGTTCATGGATATATGAGATGGTTATCTCTTTTTTTTTTTTTTTTTTATTCTGTAAGGATTTAAACAGAAATTCTCCTCTAATGAGGACAGATAGGGGTGCATCCCTCATTGGTAGATAGACATGTTTTGTATTACCACTAAGACAAGAAATAGGATGGGATGCTAAACTCCCAAAAAAAAAGTGAAAACTGAACTGTAACTCTTGGGGACCTCTTTTACTGAAGAGTTCATTCATTACTAGCAAGACCACTAGACGAAACTCTTCATTTTAATTGTGGAAAAATAATCTCAATGTTAGTTAAGCATAATGCAATGTATGTGCAAGGGACACAGTCTTTATGATATTTTCAACAGGTTTATGCCATGTGCTTTTTCCTAAAAGATATTTGAGGTATGTTCCCTAACTAAAAAGAAAAGCTGCTTAGATAAACAAATTTTCAATTATAACGGGAAACCTATGTCCTCAAAATCCAATTTACCTCTAAAGAGACAGCCAAAGAGTTCCTCTTAGACCATTAGTTCAGCTAACAAGCAATTTAAAAGCTAAAGGCTCAGCACAGTGTATGCATTTTTGACTGAAATGAAGGTGCAGTAGAGGTACAACTTTCAAAAACAGCCAGTGGAAAAAACCCAACAGATATGTAAAATTATTAAATATAAGTAAAAATAGTCACCAAAAAAAAGAAAAAAAGCTCAACTTCTCTGTTGTTTGCCATGTACTTTTCCTGGTATTACCTCGGACCTTTATGTACCCACAAAGATGATTAAATGGCATCACTTTGCATTAGTATTTAGACCCATAAGGTCTTAGTTAAACATTTTTACAATCAGCAGATTATTTTGCCAAACCATAATTTTGGCTGAACCACAATCCCACACTGTGATTTAGTGAAGTTCACTGAAATGTGCTATAGGAATTGCGAGTGTTGCAAGGTGCTAACTGGACAATATAGCGCAAGGGACCAAGACTGAAGGACTCCTGTCCTGACACATTCTCACAGAATTCTTCCCAGAACTCTTCTGGAGCACCTGCATTGCACCAGGGAGATGGCAAAGCTTTGCCCCAGTTTCACTCCCAAAGCTCTGCAATTCACCAATGTTCATAATTAAAATTACTTTAAATTGAAGGTCCTTGTTCTGGGTCACAATAATTACCATGGTGATTTAGGGAATATGCCTATGTATAATTTCTGAACTCACTTTGAAAATTTGAACTCTGTAGTTGTAACTGTGTCAGACTGAAAACTCCATTTGACTCCCCTTTCTACCTCCATATTAGAAAATAACCTAGGAAAGGATGGCCAAGGTTTGATTCAACCTATTTATGTGAAATATTTTTGAACAATTTTGAATGTTGCCACATATGATCTTTGATCATCTGAGAAAGATATTAGAAATCATATGATGAACATGCATGAAAGATGTAAAAGACATTTTCAGATCCAGTGTTTTGTAGAGGGAGAGTAGATGAGACAGATTTTGTTGAGGGGTAAAAATTCATGTCAGAGAGGTAAGGAAGAACTGTGCATTACTCACACAACTCTGATTCAAGTAGAAAGGAAAAATTGATAGTTGAAGTAATAATTTTTCACCTGTTTTTTAATTATTTCTTTCTCTTTTTTTTTAGTATTTGATGAGATACCTAAAGACAGGATAAAGTATATATTGGAGGTTTTTACAAGTAGCACATACTATATGTTGTAACTGTTGTTTAATCCAGAGGAAGTTAATTGTAACCCAAAATGTTGGTCAAACTAGTGCTCTGGAAAATGATAGGTTTTTAGCAATTGAGGCATTTGGGAGAATTTGAATTAGTCATAAGGCCTAGGAAACTAGGCTGTGAGAGATCTTACCTCCCATTAATGCTCACTGTCTGGTGAATGTTATATCCTGAGACAGCATCTGGAGACTGAAAACCAGGTTTACATTTTAACAATGTTGTTTCAGTAAGTAAGCCTGAAATAACAGCTTAAGGAGTGATCAACAAAGGGAGATTTACCAAAACTGTGATGATTGCTGGCTATAAAAGTCAACCAAATGAAATAGGAAGAAGAAATATTCTTTTAAGTTAGCTGGTATTTCAGAACATGTGTTTATATTATCAACAGTTTCTAAAGGAGCTTATTGTTCACAGTGTGGTCTCCTGGGATGTCAGGAGAAAACGGCCTTCAGGCTACAGCAGCACACCCTCAAGCTACAGGATTTGGCTCTGGCTAGCTGCTTTTATCCTCTCTTAAATATAATCCTGATAGAACTTGCACTAAAAATCAATGGAGGAATTTAGGAGAGATTCAGGGGGATTATTTGCTGCTTCCTTTCCAGAGGGAAAACTTTAGGAGAGAGATACAAACACGTGGCTGATAAGTTACGGTACTCATTTTTGCATATTTTCCTGTAGAACCAATGGTTATTTTCTATAACTGCAAAACTAAATCTCCTGGATTCCCTTAGCAATATTCCCTTATACTTTCTACAGGAATTGACCAGAGATTCTTAGAAGCTCTGTTTTGCTGCAGTGCTACAGCATGGTTTTGTGTGGAAGGTGTTGTTCAGCTCAGACCGTACATTGGTTTGCACTCTGATTTCCTAGCTTACACCTTGGTGGTTCTGGTTCAGCATATCCAATTTCATGGTTCCTCCCATAACAACCAGATGAGATAAATGGTTGCTTTTCTCTTTCTTAAAGGTAAAATGGAGCACACCAAGGGAAGATGACTTCAATAACATCACTCTCATCATATTTCAGGCTATCTGATTTATAATCAATGTTTCCCTTTCCTTTATTTCTCTAATCTTCCATATACCTCTGGACAACTCAGTCAAAACTGTTGGTGTTCTGTAGTTACATAATTACTGACATTTTGGACTTCAACAGCAGTCTGTGATGGAGCAAGTAGCCAAAGGAAAGCAATTGTAGAGCTGTTCCTGATCAGTAGTAACTGATCAGTTACTTTGTTACATAAAAGAACGTGTAGTTGGAAATGATTAGCAATATACAATGATCAGTAATTAGCAGTATCTGTTTAACAGGATGGGGGAAATTTGTGATGGAAAAGCTCACGGGTGGACATAAAGAGAGGATGCTGGCTTACTAAGTACCCACTCTTCCATGGCAAGCAGCACTGGGAGAAGGGGAGTGGGGGGTTTCAGTCAGTCCATAGCAGTTCCCATTTCTAGCTCCTTCCCCCTCTCACTTTTTCTGTGCTCCAGTGTATTCCCTTCCCATGATCTGCACCTCCAGCTTGGTCTCTCCACAGGCTGAAACTTCCTTCAGGAAATAACCTCCTGCTCACGCACAGGGTCCTGCAGCCAGGCCCCTGCTGCCAAAATCTTGTCATTTAAACCTAGCAAAAGTGGAAATAAAAACCTGGATAAGTACTCAGTCACTGAATCCTAAAACCTCAGAGGCAACAGTCATGCAATCTTTTGTGCTGTGTCACCAAGAATTTACTTTGAAACTAGATATGTTCTTGAGCTTACTAGTGCAGTTGAAGGACTCCACATTTCATGGTGTATCAAAACCTTGTTAGTGTCTAGCTTCAGAGTACTTGCAGTCATTTCATACACATTTGTTCTAATATTATTCTTTGGCTCACACATCATTATTTCCAGTTCTCAAGTTGGCATTTTTGATATATTTGCTGACAAGAGCCATATCCTTTCTTGGTATTGCCTTAACTGAGCTATACAAGTTCAGGTCATCCTGAGAATTTTTGTCTTCCTCTATGCCAACTTCAGTTTATCTTTGACAAACATGACTGAGCAGAATTTTGCATTCTATCATTGTTTCTGCATGATATGAAAGATTCAGCGTTTTAGACTTTGTCTAAAGCATTTTAGGTATCTTCTATCGTGGC
This sequence comes from Falcunculus frontatus, assembly GCA_013398115.1. NCBI lineage: Eukaryota > Metazoa > Chordata > Aves > Passeriformes > Falcunculus > Falcunculus frontatus. The sequence continues at coordinate 1,404,282 of VZRV01003183.1, forward strand.
CACATCAGATCAGTAGTTGATGGCCATTTTATGATCAATACGAGCAGGTTTTTACTTTCTTTGTCACTTCAAAATAAGGGGATCATTTGTCCGGGTCATCTTTCCTGTTGTTAGGTTATTTAGATTACTACTGCTTATTGTGTCAAAATATTTTATAAAAGCCTTGTTATTTTGGTATTATCTGTTGGTACAAGGTATTGTCTCAGTACTCATATGAAGAGCTGTGAAGAGAAATTTGCCCATTAAAAGAGTTGAAACAATTGTTTCAAAAAATTGTGATGGAGAGGTAGGAAGAGAAATAAGTATAACTGAACATCTCTGATAAGGCTGTCTGTAAAACTGATAATGTCTGAGTGAGAAGGAAGTTTCAGACACTCAAATAATTGGTTAATCTAAATGTTAAATGGGTGCAAGATTTGCAAGTATACCATAAAGGTGTGTTATTTTCCTGGTTAAATGTCCTAATGCCGCTAATAAAAAAACTAAAGCAAAGAAACTCATACCCCCTTCCTCACATACTGAGCTGTTCTTTTATTGAATGACCTTCATAGGCTCCAGTAAAACATCTGTTTATCTTTCCTGCCTGACAAGAAGGGAACCATAAGAACAAAGAGAGGGTTGCCTCCACCTACGGATCTCGGAAATGTTCTGTCATGTTGATATTGTTATAAACTTGGCTCTCAACCACCAAGATGATAACCACAGAGTGGCAGTCACATATACTGCTTTCATCTTTTTTAATATCCCAAATTCATTCCCTTTCTTTTTTTGTTTCTCCATGACAACAGCAATTAATGAGTTGCCGCAGGTGTTTTTATGCCAAAACTCTTTAGATCTGTTAGTTGACTAAATCCATGGACCTGTAGCCTTTTCATTAATACTTAACTTATTCCTATTTTCTCTCCAATATGCAATTAATTGGGTATTTGAAGCAAATACAGGGGCTACCACCCAAATCTCAATGCACCTAACTATGCCTGAACAATGTTTTTATTACCTATTTACAGGTGTGAGAGTTTGTGGAATGTATATCGTATGAACCTCATGCAGTACACAAGCCTCTTCCATTCAGTTAAGTTTTTCTTTAAATTTGAGGTTTATAATTGCTGTTGCTTAGTTCTCAAAATTGTAAAATGAAGATGATAATAATTTATGTAACCTCTGTCTGAAAATAGCTCGAGCCCTGTGTATTTTAAGCTTTGGTTGTTGATAAGTATAGGAGTTTCCTTTTCATGCAGAAAAGCAGAGGCACAAAATCGAATGGTTTTAGTGCTTTTCAAATCTGAATGCCTGATCATCTTTGGGTATCTATTCTGTGTTACACACCAGGAGTAATTTTGATAGTAAAGCTTTAATGTATATCATAAAGCTCCCATGGCAGCTCTTCTGCACTATTTTGTTTTGCTTTTTTTTCTCCACATATTTGCTGCCCAGATGATTTAGGATTTCTTCGATCGCAAGGGCCACATTGCAAGTGAAATTATTTTTTCTCAAGAAATGTTCTTTCTAAAGGAACAGAGAGTTGTAATTATCTCAGAGCTGAGAAAGCCTTGAAGTTGCAGAGACATATTGATTGAAATTTATTACTTTGGGGGTTTGTATGAGACATATAGTGGCTAGGAAGAGCTTATTAACAGAAACAGTGATTATCCTACGGTGGAAATGTTCGTTTTGGCATGTGACTTCTGATAGTGCTAGCTTGGATAACTTACCTTCTTCCACTAATTCTCAGCTAGATATTATAGGGGACAGTCTCTCCTGCCAAATAAGGTAAAGGTTCAGACTTGTTTTAGGGTGGAATAGATACCACTTTCTCTGAAAGCAGTGTTTTGTTCTGTCAACTTACGACAGTGCTACCAAACATTTTTTTGAATACCTTTCTGATACAATGAACTTTATGTGTAACTTGGCTCGTCTTTCACAAGTAAGCAGAACTGACTGGGTTTGCATGCATTTTGTACTTAAACTCTTCAAAGTTTAGCTTGTGTGTTTCCAATCTTTCAGAGCACAGATCTCAGTATCAAAATGCTGGTTGTGAGTTGTGAGAAATGTATAGGAAGACACATGAAAAAATAAGATCTCTGCCTATTATATACACAAAATTGCTGGTGTATGCTTCCCAATAAAAGTGTCCAAACAATAAAATAACTGGGTGATTTTAGAGTTCAGTTGACAGCTGCTTTCATTCAGCTTTCAGTGCTTTTGAATTACTAATGATACAGTCTGGTGACAGGAGTAGAATTACATTCCAGGTGCTCTAAAATTAGATAAAGAATTTCATTAAAACCTGAGAAGTGAGGAGAGAAAGTTGCTGTGTTGCTGGTTCTGCCCTAAAACATGCTGTTTGACCAGTATCTGTTTTAATTTGGGTCCAAACATCTGTACTTGGGAAAGACCACAGTCATCAGTCCAAGCTGTTGCAGGTAATATTAGTGAGGAGCCAGAACAAAAGGGTTGTGATGGATGATAACATAAGACCCATTCACAGGAAATTAGATTTTTTAAGTGCCGAAGAGAAACATTACAGGACTCAAACACCAGTAAATAGCTGCTTTCTCCATCCTTTACCCTGGAGGAGGCAGCACTAATGCTCCTACAAGCCAGAAGGAATGTTGTTTTAATAATTGAAACTGCACACTTGATCTTGCCACAGATCTTCTGTTTCATTAGATTTAAAGGCAGTTCTGATTCCTAAATGGTTATTCCTCACAGAGGCACAGAAATACATACTGAAGAAAATAGTGCACAGACTCTTAAAATGTAGTTACCAAAATGCATATTTTTGTCTTCATTTGGGTCATTAACACTCTTTTTTTTCTGATGCTGATTAGGAAGAAATCCAAAATGAGAAAGAAAACCAGAAATACTTCAATTTCAAAGGCAGCTCCTAGTAACAGGATCTTTAAGAAAGTGTTAGTTAGATTACCTCAAGTAATAGATTACCTGATGTAGGTGAAGTTTGATATGATTCATAGTTCTGTGTTTTTGTAAATATCTTCTTTAAACTTATGCTGTAGGCTATTATATTCCTTTCTGCACTTCATAAAACATTCTTGATAAATATTTACTACGTACAGCCTTACTGGAATACTAAACAGTCAGAACCATCCATCACCCAAGTATCTGAAGGTGAAGAAGATGGAAGGAGCCCATCCTCAGGAACTTGCGTATGTGTTTTGCTGGGAGCTCACTCACAGCACTGTACCAGCCTCTTCTGAACCAGGGTTAGTGGTATAATTTATTAGTCAGTCTTAATCACCAGCTATGCTAACATAGACCCAGGTAGAGGCACAAGTCCTGCCTCAAATATATAACAAAGGTCTCACTTAAGCCAACAGAAGCTCTTTCACAGGCTATACTTAGAGAAAAAAGGAGATTTGTAATTTATGGGGGTCATTTGTTCTCCACAGGGAATTGTCACTTCTCATAGAAACAAAGGTGATGGGGCTGTCAGGTGGTTATTTATTCTGTTGCCTAATCTAAAGCTTTAGCCATTTCTGACAAATGTTTTGAAACAGCTAAAGCAATGTTGAGTACACAATAAGCCTAAGAAATCTGACTTATATTAGAATTATTAAAAAAAAAAAAAACAAACCAACCCTTACTATAAATCTTTTCTGGAACTTAAGTTTATTTCGTACTGTTGTGAATCAACAGGCATTGGAAGATACTTACGGGTTTTGTGACAACTTTGCACGGAGTGAAGATTGTTATACTGTTTCCTTTCAGTCTTATCCTCCTTAGATGAAAAACCCCCGTTTTTCCGAGTTCTTTCTACTAGAGTCCTTTTAACTCCTGATACTCATCGTGAACTCACTTCTGCAGGTCTGTGTCCTTGAAAAACTGTTCCCTGACACTGGTACAAAGCCATACCTGAAGTTTTACTAATTTTGCCAAGTCATTCTTCAGGGAGCACTTTGCTCTTTTCTCAACTGACTTGTATTCTTTTTTTTTTCCTGACTTGTCCAAATCTCTTTGAATTCTAATCCTGTCTCTAGTGTGCTCCCAGTTCTTCCCAAAAAATTCCTAGAAGAGTTATTTTAATTTTACAACCTGAGAGGTTATTTCAAGTAACTTGCTGGTGTTAAGATGTGATTTTCAGGAGTAGGTTTTGACCAGAAAACCTTCTAATCATAGCAAGACCAGCCATTTATGCCATATAAAAAGTTATAATTTCCCCTCCCTTTTTCTTATATCATCAATAAACTCACCTGGAAAGCATTTACAATATTGATGATGTATTATGAATATTTGGCTTTTCTTTTTTTCAGTATTTCTTCATCAGCATTTTTCAGCAGAGGTGCTAAAACAAAATGCCTGCATTATTATTTATACAAAAGTGCAAATGGTTTTTCTTGTAAGTGATATTAAATGACTTGAAAAACTATCGTTCTGGTTAGCATATTTGAAGAGCTAAAGCAAAATTTCCACTACAAAAAATGTTATTTTAAGCATCTTGGAATGTGCTTTCTACTTCCATTTTTACCCCCTGCTCAAGTGTGATATAATACAGTTTCAATTCTCTATTGTAATTCAATTTAGCCATTATTTAACCAAATCCAAACTAGCACAGTCTTGGTAACTTCATACTAACTGCAGTAGTTCATGTCTGCTCAGTGCCTGCCTATCACATTTTTATACAACTTCTAATTGTTATGAGTAATTTCAGTCATTCGTGTTACAAAGACAAGGACATGTAATAGTGATACCCAAGTGATGCTAATCTACTAAGTCAGTGCAGATGACTCACTCTCCATGAACCTTTATGTGTAATAGGATGTGATAGTCAATCAGAACAAAGGTCGCTTCCATGTGCTCTTCCATACAGTTTCTGTCTACATAATTCAATTTTAGGAATGACTTCAAATCCACCTGTTCTTGGAGACTATATTGCTTGCTGGAAAATGATACAATTTCATCTGCTATCAGTATTACAAATTTATGATTGCTGATGAATCATTGTTCCTCAATATTTGACATTTTAATCAAATGTTCCCTGGGGCGCGTTTTCATTTCAGATCATTAGTGAGATTCTTATTGGAGTACAGAAAGAAATGTAATGGAAAACACCCAAGAGCGATCTGCAAGGAAAAAAATTTTCTATAGAGGGTTCAAAGTCTATCAGAGTCCCATTCTGACATTTTTAATGAAATAATTTAGACTAATTTAATAGTCTGACTGTGAAAAGAAACTGTGTTTTAGGTAATCATGGAGGATCTTCCGGGATTACATGGGCCTTTCAATTTTAAGTAATCCAGTACTTCTAATATATGCATATGGCATGTAGGTTTTTTCTTTCTCTTGCTTTTGGTTGCAACACTTAACAAAGGGAAAAAAAAGGTAAAACGTTTTCTTGCTGTGTTTCTTTTTGCACAGTAGGTGTTACTGAAAAAAACCTCAGCTGCAGGCAGTTTTGAATATTGGACTGCAGCTTTCATCAGGGAGATTTAGACTGGAAATTTCTCTGTTCTCAAAACACAGTGTATATTTGCAATAGATAGCAATAAAGGAGGAACAGGATAGCCTTCCAGATATCTCAAAAAAATGGGCCCTGGGTTTGCTATCAGGAAGGAACTAACAGTAAATACAGTAAAGAACATTTCAATAAGGCCAAAATCCGTAGCAGCAGATTTCATTGTCTTTCTGAAGAAATATGGATAGATAAATAGTAATGCTCAGTTGACCAGGAAGAGGTTAGAGGATGACTAACTGGCCTAAATTTCCAGAATATATTTCCTGATATTTTTCCATTCTTAAGGTCAAAAGGAAGGTGGGATCTCATCACCAACCCAGACCTTAATCCTGAAAGGCAATGTGCATCCTGCCCCCAATCCAGCAAGATAATATTTCTGCCTTGTATGAGATTGAATTTATAAAATTCAAGTATTTGTTTAATTCTTCAAGATGAGGAGGATCTCATTCTCCCCATCGTCAACATCGTGTTTACTCAGTTTATCGTGAGACATCAGGGTAATAATTTAACATGGCTTTTAGCATATATATACACATCTTCTCTGACTTTTAAAAACATCATTAGATCGATAGTTGCATTAAATCAGCAGAAACATTCTTCAGTTAAATAATTCTGGTTGCAAAATGATGATTATCCTCACAAGGTTTAATTCAGAACTGATTTTTTTTCATTAAAACTATTTTCATGAAGTCACACTACTGCTGCTCCTTTACTTTCTCTCTTTCCTGTGTGCAGTTCTATCAAAACTTTTCATACAGATTTATCCTGAAGCATCCTAGGATGGTCTAGCTCTTTTGGTTGAGTACAATCACAACAACTTGGTAAAGAACCTTGGACTATGTTTATGAAGAGCGTGAATGTATTCTGAAGGACCATAATGCTAAAGAGTAACTTTTAGCTAAAGAGTAATACTTTGATGTGTCTTTTTCATTGTGGAAGCAACTGCCAAACTGTTTCATTCCTTCCTTCCTTCCTTCCTTCCTTCCTTCCTTCCTTCCTTCCTTCCTTCCTTCTCCTGCTGTTGTAGCTGTTGGCTTTACGCTCTTGGAATTACTGCTTTTGTTTTTGAGACAACATCATAAGGGAAGAAGCCATGTGTGCTACCTGCAGCTTTTGCTTTATTCTTGCACGGTTTTCCATTAAGGTCAGAGCATTGCTGCAGACTTCACACTATGAGAGCTTTCAACAAACCCTATCAATATTTTAGAAGATTATGTTAGTCTTGGGCTTCTGTAACAAGTCTCAAATGTGCCATCCAAGAGGTGGAGTCTCTATCTCTAAGATAGGCTTGCACATAATTTTCTCTCAGCTTATTATTTTGAAATAACTACTGGCATTATTTTGAAATACAGTATTGTCGGTTGGAACCACCTCTTAAAGAACACAGTGGAGCCCTTTCAGACACACACTCTGCAGTGAAGACAATTTTAATTAAGCAGTTCTAAGAATTTCATTTATTCAGCTGTAATGAGCCCTGCAGCATATAAGTGAAATGATAAAGTTTTTGTAGTTCTGAAAAAGCTCACAGTCTAGAAGCTATGAACTAGTAATTTGAGGGAATAAAATAACATATTTTTTGCTATTGTTATGAATTCCCTTAATGCGCATTATATCCTAAAGACAGTTTAGGAAAGGTTTTGATGGAAGTGATGCAACAACTTGTTTAGAAGCATCATTGATGGGATGAAATGAAAATAGCAAATGCCAAAGGAGGTATTTTAGTTACACGAATTTGTGTAAGGAATGTTTAGCAACTACAATAAATAAAGCTTTGACAAAGTCTGTGTTGATTATTTCACCAGGTGAATATTTAAAAAAATATTTTCAAGAATATATATATTAAAAAATCACACAGAAAAATATCACTGCAACTTAGACATAGGCAATGGTTACATCAGCAATAAAAAGGTTTCATTTAGAAATAAGCTTTTTGTTCTTTGATTTACCTGCCCCACAACCATAATTAAAAGCCAAAAATTCTTCTGAACAGAGTGGTATCAAAAAATGGTTGACTCAGAGCTGAGGAATAATTAGAAATGAATTTTCTGTGTATAAATATAAACATTTGTTTATTTCAGTGCAAGTATTTTCTACCTGCTAATCAAATCATAGACCTCCTCTGAGAACATTGAGTCCAACCAGCACTGCCAAGTCCAGCACTAAACTGTGTCCCTAAGAGCCATGTTTACACATCCTAAATCCCTTTAGGGACTGTGACTCCACCACTTCCCTGGGCAGCCTGTTTTAATATTTGACAACCCTTTTAGTAAAGCAATTAGCACATATTTATTTTAAGTTTATCAAATAGTGGTCCTGTCTGACAAAAGAACCTGTAACAACCCTGGTATCAGCAGGACCCTAAAGGTTTAATCACTTCAGGCTACAGCTTTGCCAGCAGGAGAGATTATTATCCACTGCTTTCTTACAGACATTTTTCACCCTGGGGTGGTTATTGTCCTCTCAATAACCACCCCAGCATCTATTAGCTCAGTCTCAAAAATACACCACACTAGTATAAACAGTTTTAATAGTATTTTGTTTACATGTCTAAGGACATTTATGTTTTGAGTAACGAGGTTTTATTTCTGAATTAACTGCCACAATGGTTGTGTCACTGGCTACTAAGGAGAGAAATAAAATGGTATATTCTAATTTGCAGTATATTGTACCCTGAAAAATAGCCAGGTTTGATCTCAAGAACACATTAAGCAATACTGTAACAAAGTGCTGTAGTAAATTGCTTATTGATTCTGAGATGCTGAACAACGGGTGATAATGTTGCTTTCCCAATGCTCTTTGTCCTGTTCCCTCTTTTTTTGGCTTATTTTTTTATTTAGCTAGCAATAATAAAAGTTCTGTAGATTGCAAAAAAACAGTATTAAAGAGTCTAAAGATATTCTAAAAATGATTAATTATAAATAGAAATGACACTTCAAAAAAGAATTGTTAAATTGCTAAAACCGATACCAAACACCTACAGATTTTTTTTTAAAAGCTTAATTAGCTAGCACTAATATGACCATCATTAAGCATTTATTCCAAACAGTCACCAAGAAGATTGCTGACAGTTTATTAGGTATCTTTTTTTCTGTCAGTCCAAGCTCTTTTATTAGGAGAAAGGATTTCAAAGAAAAATCTTCCTGATGTCCCTCTTCCTGAATCTCAGCAATTTCCTTAAGTTTCGGGGTGCAGATTTTCTTTGCAGGTAATTGCAGACAGAATGCTACAAGCCTCTGTGTCATTGTCTAGTGGAGTGCAGCCACTCAAATCGGCTTGACTGTCCAGAGTGACAATTCCCCCAAATCTCTTTTCCCCCCGCCTAAGTGATCTGAAAGAAAAATGATGAATCAGAGTGCTGCTCTGCTTTTCTGAGCTGGCTAATGAATCTCCTTGTGACACAGGTCACCAAAACAGGCATTTTCTGAGAGATTTCTGTCCTGCTCACAGGATCAAGCTTTCATGCAAACATTCCTGATGGAATAGCCTATGTTTAGTGTAACGGCATCAATTTAAAAATCCCGCTTATATGTAGAAAGTCTGGCTTGCTTTGTTGAAAATAATATTTTTCTCTTTCAGTATGTTTACTCTGTGATTTTTATTACTGTTTTTTATTGTTTGTTCAGGGTTTTTTTTTTATTTCTGGGAACACCAAAGCCAGTAGAGAGATTTGATTTCGTAATAAGAAAATTTCCATGTAAGTCACAAAAATGATCATTAAATACTCATATCAGAAATAATATCTGAAATGATTATTGTTCCTTTTAAAAGAAATTTAATTTTTTTCTGTGTCCCCAGTGTCCTAATTCTATACACAAACAGCAACATTTTGTTCTTTACCTCCTAGCAGACCCTTGAAAGCTGTTAAATTAGGCATTCTTTAGAAAATACCAGCTTGCGGTTTTGCGCCTGTGATAATATTTTTTTTATACCTAATATATTTTTTTTTACTTTCAAAAGAAATACTTAGGAGGGTACATTTCTTTAAAAGTAGATAAATCCAGCCTAGAGAAGCTGTTCTCTTAAAGCCCTTTACAAAAAGACACAGAAACTTCTGAAAAAATGCTGTAATTGGGAATTTGCTCTCTAGCTCGATATTATTCTAAATTGGTGGGAAGGAATTCTGATTAATTAAGGATTTCTCTTTTAAATTCTTAGTGTCTGTAAATAAAATTAGATTAATTGGATGTACACAGGCTTTTGAGAAAGTATTAAAATTGGATCCTTCCCTTCCTGCTGCTTCTTTCACCAAATTTCTTTAATTATTCTTAATTCCTATTAGATAGAGTGGGAATTATTGGTCTTCCCGTAACTATTGGTAGTTCTCTGTATTAAAAATTCAGAAATGTGCAATTTTGTCAATACACATTCAAGACTAGAAATACAGAGGTTCTTTCTATGCAAATGCTTTTCCACTATTATTGTTTTAATTCTGCTTCCCAGTCTTTAACAATTGATACTAGTTCTAGTGTTTCTCTTCCAAAACTGTCTCTGTAAATTTTTACGAGCTACCTACTTTATTCACAGCTCATTTCCTGTACTCTGGTTTGCCAAATCATTGCTTTCTATTTTAGCTCATTTCTAAAAACCACTTCTCATCTATTTTACTTCATTTGAATTGATCAACAATCTCTGTTATTTTATCAGCTTCTACATTGGGTCACAAAGCAGAAAACCTTGAGACCCTCTCTATTACTGATTTGTATTTGGACTGTTAAGTGCTTACGTGTTTTTCTAGTTACAGAACTTTCACACAGGAATTAATGTATTCTGCAATCTCCACTAACTAACCATAGTTTGATGACTGTCTGGTAGTACAGAACACCAAAGCAAATGACCTATGTATTAATCTTTTTGAATGTGGATTCTGTTCAACAGAATAAAGGATTTTTTTCCACTGAGTTAAAATCAGACTGTATTCTGTGTAAAACAGAATGAACTGTTCACTACAACAAACTACTTTCTATATTCAGGTATTCCTTGACGTTAAATCCCGCAAGAAGAAAGGACTGAAAATTTAACAGCTTACTGCTGCTCATTTCTTTCTTCCATAGGTTTTCACCATCTAGCTGTTAAACACTGGGTAACCTTCTCAGAAGTAAAGTACTTTTTACTGCTTGAAAATCTAAGGGACATAGTAAGAAATGGTGTACTTCTTCTGCTGAAATTACCTTAGCCCGGAAAAATTGAGAGTTTTATTCAAACATAATCGGAGAATTATATGCCAAGGCCTGTAAAATTATTCTTTCTCTTTTGTTCTTTTTAAGAAATTGCTACAGATTTTCATATCTACTTAAAATATTTATTTGGTCATGTCTTAATTAGTGTATTACTTAAAAACTAAAAAAAATATGTGTAGAAAAATATATGTAGTCAGCCCAGATTTTTCTCAGTATGACGTAAGTATTTTTTATGAGAATTTATTTAACTACATATATTTATCCATATATGAATGTGGTTATATCTCTATCTGCTCACCTGATTTCAAACTGAGCAACAAATACCATAAAACTTAGTGGATATAATTTTAGACAGGAAGGCTCCTATCTCTAGTAGGTGACATTAGACAGCTGTGCTGTATGGCTCTGTGCATGTGTAAAAATCCACAATGACTTTTGTTGTTTCTCTACTTTATTGTGTTTGCCTTATTTACTTTGTCTGGGACTTATCAGTAATTCTCCGTATCTCACACTTTAAGGAGTTAGCTGTGGCAATTAGTCTGAAGTGATATGCCAGAAGCACCCTGAAGAAATTATCTGAAATTATTTCTTTAAAACACAGCTTTGTGTTCCATTAGGAAAGAAATTATTTGAAGAAGTCTTGAGAAACTAAAAAGGAATTTCAGTTTATTTCTGACAACAGTTTTTAGATTCCCAAGATGGCCAAGATCCATGTGTGGATGGGCTATCGGAATACAAGAGAGCAACTTGAGGACAATTGCCAAACTACAATAATAAAAATGTCCAAGGTATTTTATTTAGTTGCAGTCGAGATTGGAAGTGGTCTAGAAAAGAAAATGAAAAAAACCGCAACCAGCTATCATAGCCTTCTGTAAAAAAGATAGCAAGTAGATTTGTGAGCTTTTAGGTCTGATGAAAACCAGTATCCAGTAGGGCAATTTATTCTAGTATGGCAAGAGTGTGGTTTGTCAGGATCCCTGGGGAGTCTCTCTGAATTGAACAGATTTGCCCTGGCAGAACTCCCAAATCAATAACCCCTGCTCTAAAGGGACTTCGCAAATACTTTTTTCTTTATTAGTGATAGGACCTTTGGGGTAGGTGGTTTCTCTACTGGAAGTTTGCTTCTCCTTTTTTCCTGTATGGTAGCATTACAGCACTCAGTGGTCTTCCTACTTACTCTTTCTCCCACATCTACTGACTCAAATTAATGTTCCTTTGGTCACTCCTTTTACCACAAGTTGATACTTGTTATCATATATGGTTACTTTAGACTGGTTTAGCTAAAAATTTTGAGCACTAATTAGAAAGCATTTAGTAATAGGGAACGAAAAAGACATAGGGATTTTATGTATAGCAAAGTCACAGCTGAGTTATACCAGGATCTCTCAAGTTAAAAAGTCAGATGTATTTCTTTCTCACTGACACCAAGCAGGAGAAAAATGAGATATAGCATCCTCTTCAACAAGCTGAATCATACAATATCCTGAGTTGGAAGTGACCCACAAGGATCATGAAAATATAACTTGCTTGGAAGTAACTGACTCGAAGCAGGGCCGTGAGAGCTGTGGGCCCAGCACTTGTTCTTGAGCAGTTGGAAGTTCTGTCAGTCTCAATGGAAGAATTTGCTTCGTGCAGCTCATGACAGAGCACTGCAAAGGCTCTTCTCCTGAAGTTAAAATCAGGCACTTCTTCCTGTTCAGTAGCTGCCACAAGTCTTTCTTTTGTTCTATCTAGTACATGTTTCAAGCTTTTGAAAAATATTGTCATTTATAATCATTCTGTGTGAGATTATTGCCTAAGGATCAGAGTCAGCTTGGATTTACTGCAGTAAGTATTGTTTGAATATAGATTAATATCCTTGTCCTCTCACACACAGTGGGACCTAAGTGACCAGTAGATGGATAGAGAGTCACTGATAAAAGCAGAAATAAAATACAAGTAAAATAAAAAGCAATGCATGCTTTAAATGCCCTTATTTGTGCTATTCACAGATATTCACTTTTCTCTGTGAAAATTTGATCTAGTTGTAGCTCAGTGCAAAAATAGAAGAGTCTAAAGGATTGGCAAAAAGAAGAACATGGTCTAGTTTTCATTTCCTTGTGCATGCAGAGATATGAATATAAAGTCTGAGAGTCTTAGCTAGAAATTCAGAGAACTGGGTGATGAAAAGCTGAGATCACTAAGAGAACAAAGGAAGATGTCAGTCTTATATTAAGGTAACTAGTCTAAATGAATTATGTATATTTAAAGTGTGGAGAGCTTTGACAAGATGAGAAAGGAATATTACTGCTGGAGGAGCAATATGGAGAAAGAAGTTTAGAAGAGATGTCCATTGATGTTACAGAGCAGCAAGCAGTAACTTCATGTCAGAATGATACGTTTATGTCAAGGCAGGAATTTTCTCTTAGTAGCAGATTTTGAGCAGAGTGCAGGAGATACTAGAACTAGGAATGTAATTAATGCACGAGTGGGAACTGAAATACAAAGTTTATATGGAGAAATTGAAGCTGCAGGCAAAAGAGAAGAAATTTAGCACTAGCAACTTAAAAACATTTTGACCGCACAAAACTGCATGTTTCAACAAAATCAGGAGGAAGTACTCAAACCCCATTTTTTGCAGCACTTCATTTCTTTTATCTTGTGACCTGAATTGCCACAGGGAAGACTTGCTATCAGCATTAGCACGCTGCACTGTGTGTGTGCCTGTGAGTGCAATTGTTGGTTCATAGAGAAGAGTATCTTTAAAAACTCTCCGAAACCTAAAGGTTTAATCTCTTGTTCAGTAAGTGACATTTTTTTATGTTTCAGTGTTAGTCCTTCCTTATGTCCTTTTCAATGGTTAACAAAGCATTAGGATGGAAATTTTCGGTTGAAACTTTTTTCCTGATGTTTTTTGCAACGGTTTCAAAGTTCCTTTATAAGCCAGATTTCACATCTCCTTCTCAAGGAACTAATTTTGTTAGGACTTTTGGCTGGCAAAATCAAAAGGCCTTTTCTCCAATTGCCCTGATAATGCTCTGTGAATTAACCAGCCTTGAAAACATCGTAATTCATAGAAAAACTAACATAAAAAAATTACTGGAATTTTTTTTGGTATATTTATTGCATGAGTGAGATAAATCTCATTGTTATGACAATGTACAGTTATCTAACATTTTTCAGGCTCTTGCTAGTTAATCATTTCATGATTTTTCTGTACATGGTATCCTTCGGCTGAAATAGAATAGATGAGATTAGAAATAGACTAGAATAGATTTCAAAACATTCTTGAATAAAGAAGACAATAAATGCAGTTTCTAATCTCAGAAAGTATCTTGGAATACCTCAACTTCTTTCTTTTGCAAGGATTAAAAGGAAAACATTTTTTGTCTTCTTTCGGTAACACTGCACCTTCTCTCCAGCTCTGTGATGTAGAAAACAAAATCATGTGTCAGCATTATGTGAACTTGGCAGCAAGGTAGGCTCACACTTGCCCAGGTTAAGCATTTGTTCTCAATGCCATCCAAATAGATCACTACCCCAGGCATTCAGAAAGAAATAGTTTCAGAGACATGCTCTTAGCTGCATTAGGAAATAAAACCAGTTTTGCAAAGGAAAGGGCTATTCTTAAGCAGTCGTGGGAAACAGTGTAAAGGAGCCAGGACTAGTTAGGGACTCTCAGCCAGGGATTCAGTGGAGTCTGCCATTGAGTCACAGAACTATTTTTACTAAGAGGAAGAAATTATGATTTTTTTTTAATTTTATATTTTTTTTACTTATTTAAACATTATTTAAAAGTGATCCGAATGCATCCTGGTATATAATGTTTTAGCAAGTACAAGACTCCTGATTTTTATTGAACCTTAAACTGCTCATGGAATTGTTTTAAGTTCTTATATTCATCACTTAGGAGATTTTGTTATTTCAAAGAGACTTCTTTAATTAATACTTTTAGAACTCTAGTGAAAAAATTATAGTATATGATCACTCCTATCCAGATCATTAATTCTTCAGCCTGTCTGAGATTAATTATAGTCTCCAAATGCAACTGAAGTCTAGATGTATGAGAAGATTGAGGAGAAGATCTGCATTTTGTAGCAAATTACACAATGGTCCTTATAGGATTGAATTGGCAAGAATATATTTGTTACTTCTAGTCAGTCTGATAGCAAATCTGTCTTACTTACTAAAATCCATCATGCTCACCTGCCAGGTATTTTTGATTACAGATTTACAGAACTCACAACCTTGCTGTTATCAGCACCATTAGCACCACGCTCTAATCAGCTAAGACTGTCATCTGTTGTGTGCCTAGAAGTGGTTTTCAAGATGGACCTGTACACACAGTTGTAAAAGCTACAAGAGTAGCTGCATCATTCTTAAGGAAATTGGAACAATTTCGAAATAAAACACAGCACTTACTTTTTTGTTAGTAGGGTGTACTGCATTCGACTACAAATTAAAAAATTTGTAATAACTCAGCTCTGTACACAAAGGAAATGTAAATGTAAACATAATGTTACTCTTTATTTTCAGGCTAATTGATGAAGAGGAAGGATGATACTAATTTCTTCTATTTCTTCTTTATAGTATTTTTAATGAAGCATTTAATGAATGGCATGATTTTTGGGGTTTTTTTGATTTTTTTGCAAAAGGGAAAAGTAACATGTTCATTACTTTGTTCGGCCCCTCATCTGTCTTAGTCAAAAAGGTAATTTTTATGGGAGCAGGGTACAGATTATCAGTGGAAAGTGGAGCACTTTACCTCAAGAGTGGCAGCATAGCAACTGGAAACTCTTTGTATGTTAGAAAGGTGTGGTGTCTTCTGTGCAAAGACAGCGTAATGTCACTGTCACCCCAAATCAAAATGAGCTTTACCCAAACCACAAAAATTTGCAGAAAAATGTTAGCAATTTAAATGTGGAATATAAAATTTAAGCTCCAGACAAATCCTACAGAATTCTGTGGAAAATTTGCTGTTGACTTAGACAGCAGGCTTGGAAATGACCTATTCCTGGCTGACCTGGGTCATAGCTGACTCACTGACTAGTTCAGCAGAACTGAAAGGCATGTACTGGTTTAATTTCACCATTTTGTGTAAGTTCTCTCTAAATTCCTATAAAGCATTTTAAAAGCACATTACAGTGACTGCCTAGAGCACTGCAGGTTAATTATTTCCACTCAGATTAATTAGATAATAGTGTGAACACTATGAAGGTATACTCCTCAAATTATTCATTAAAAGTATCTCTCTCTGGTCTTTAACTTTCCTAATGAGTATGAAAAGGCTTCTCTACACAAAGTACTGGTGTGGTTGTTAAGGGATGTTATAACACACTCCACACACATGATTTGGAGCAGACACAGATGCTCCTCCCCCCTGCAGCTAGTACCAGACACATGGGCTGTGACCTGGGGTCCCGCTGCAGCCGCAGGCACTGAGCCTCTCACACACACTGGAACCTGCAGTAGGTGTTTTTCAGGACCCAGCACAGTGGCTGGGACTCCCCTCCACTCCAGTGGGTGGCATAGAGACCCCACTGGCTCCAGCTCATGGGTGACACTGCAGGCCAGAGGCACCTATGCCCCTGGTCTGACTCCAGCTGCTGTCCCTTTGGCACATGTAAGCGCCTGAGTCCAGCATTGTACGTGTTTTCGTATGGCATAGACACAGTATAGATAAGAAGCTACATTTAGAGAGAATAAATATTTGAAAGGTCTCTTTCTTTTTCATTCAAATGTCTTTACTTTTTAATTCAAATTATTAACTCCTCTTAAATATTTTTGCCTTTTTTTTTCTCTCTCTCCTTTCTCTGCTAAACTATTCTTTTTCGTTCCAGCTCATCTCATATCACCCATTTGATTTCTGTCACTGAATTTTGACAGACTAATTTTTTTGTTTTCAGTTGCTTTCTCTAGTCTTCTTACAACAGTATTTTTCCCTCTTTGCTTTCATATTTCACAGCACAGGCACTGTGTGCCGTTGGTTTTCAGCCTCCAGGTTTGAACTGACCCTTCATTTCAGTTGAAGCATCAAACAGTTTTTCCTCCACTGCAAAACTCAGTGAATCTCCACTAAACCAGATAAACTCAATCAAATAATTAGTAGAAATTCAATCTCTTTAACGGGTTTTCTTTATGAGTTTGTGCTGCTGTTTGTGACACACTAGATGCTTGGAGGGCCTTTCACTGCCTGCACTGCCCTGTCGCTGGTGCCAGCCCTTCAGGCTCTTCACTGACCAGGGACACCACCATTGAGGTGTCCAGAAGAGTCTGCCCAGTGCTCATTCACTGTTACTCAAGTTTCCACCTTCTCCACTCTCTCTATCCATAAGCCATCTGCCAGATCTCCACTTTCTCAGCATCACTTGCTATTTCTGTGGCACCAAATTGCTTGTGAATGGACATGGGCAGAGAGACCTTTCCTAAATTGAGTGTCCTTCCTGTATATGAAGTAAAACATTCTTGAGCCACATTTCCTTTGCCCCACAGTTTATATTTGCTGCTTGTTTCTTTGAAAGAGGCTGTTAAATTCCATTAAAGCTGTACAAACATGTTTGAATCCAAACCCAAGGAAAAATAATTTTAAAAATAGTTCTTTTATCTTTTTTGATTGCTACTTACACATTTGGTTTTAAGTCTGTTAGAAAATGTTACATACAAAAGTTGTTAGCTGTGGTTCAGCATTTTTTTCAATTCCAAAATCCCATTGAGCAATACTAAATTGGAATTTTTTAAAGAATAACATACAATTCTTTTATTGCTCAGGATAGTAAAAAGCCTGACTAGAAACTATTGTATAGGGCAGACTTTTTATATTTTTTCTCTTATTTTTATTATTTTTTTGCACCATCTCCTACACTATTCTTTGAGTATCATTTTCCTTTGAGCTGATCTCTCATCTGTCTTAAAAACCTCTTCCTAATCTGTCTGCTTTCTAGATCCCAAAAAAATAAGTAATTTTCTGTTGATGTGAGTTGTTCTGTGAATATTTGTACGCATTACAGATAGTTAAAAACTTCTAATAAACAACAAAAGTGGGGAGGGGAAAAGGAAGGAAGCTGCATAGTTCAGTGTAGCAGAAAACTTGATTCATTGTGCATTTTTTCATATGCTCACACGGTCCACTTCAAGTGAGATTTCTCTAAAGAAAATAAGTGATCTGGTATAAATGTGCTTCCTGCCATAGGGGACCAGCTTAGTTTGACACACACTTAGAGAGTGTGTGCATATGTATTAAGCGGTATTAAATGAATTATGTTGTCTTGACATACTAGTACACTTCCAAGTATTGCACTGAAGAAATTTTCTGCAATTTTCAGTGTTTATGCTCCTGGAGATGTTTGTAACAGTTTTAGATAGTGTTTGCATTGAATATTTGCATAGAAACTGTTAATAACATAAGCAGTTTTTCAGATTGAAAAGCTGCATGTATATCACGGAAAAGCAGGGTCTGAATGATAAAGCTGTATTTGGGAAATTTAATGAAGACTGTAAGGAGAAAAGTATGGCCATTTCTCTACTTTATCATTATTATACTTTGATGCTTGTCTACTCTATTTCTTCTCTCCAGTGGTACATCTTAATCCTCTCCTCTTTCATCCTTTTTCCTTTGACAATCCCACAAACACCAAACTAGTTACTGGTTTTGACAAAATCACTGGTTCTTTGCCCTTCATTTTCAATGAAATGCTGTTGCCTCCAGACTTCCTGACTGGCTCTGATCTCTAATTTATTGGTAGAGAAGTGTAACTATCAGTTCCTAATCTGCATCTGCCATTGGGAGACTGATTTATAACAGTATGTACGAGGGAATTCAAAGTGAAGGAGAGTGATCTGACTTTTAAATTAGAATTTCAAGGTATTCCCAAAAATGTTGCCATCCATTTTCTTAACTCAATACCTTCATGGGTGATCTCATGTGATCTATTGGGTTTTAGAAGTCAATGAAGTTGGTAGGTATATATTGCAAGGAAAAACAGGAAGCTAGGATCAGTAAAGGAAGAATCAATAAAATGCATGTATACAGACAAATGAGATTGTCAAGAATGTTTTCCTAACTTGACAAAAAATGCTGATGGTCTGCCAAGTAGCCTACTGACAACTCACATAGCTCCTCGGCAGGTGCTTCCAAAGAACTGAGGCTGAGACTTATAAATATTTATGTTGTACATAATTTCATTCTATTCCCAAGCTTACTACACAGAAGGCACATGTACTCTGATTTGTCTCTCTTCTGCAAGTCCTGAGCTCTGAATATGAAATCTGCACTTCATTCTGTCTCCCCTGCCTCTCCATCTGTGATGAACCATTAACAGTTTAGTGGGGCTGCCAGCCCTTAAGGGCCTGAGAGAAATTCCTTCATACAGCTGAAATTGAGCATAAATCGTCATGTCAAGAAACCACTTAATGCATTTCCCGTTCAGTTTCCAGAGTCTTTGTCATCTTTGTCTCAAAATTTTATATTTGGAAAAATGATCTCTCCAGCCTAGGTTTCAGGTCTTCTGTGAAATTTCTTCCTAAAATATCGCATCCATCACAATATAACATAGACATTTTCCCCATTTTTATGAGAAGACATAAAATCCTGTTGGTGAACAAAATCCAAATTCCAGCACTACTGGGAGCTTAGCTGTACTGTCAAGGCATTGGAGGTGGACAGTGGATCGTAAATGCTGCTGATTATAAAGCAGTGTTAGACTTAAAAAGTAGGACCTAATCTGCTGACTTTGCCAAATATAGGAGGGAGACTTTGAGAAGGAAAAAAAGTAAACAGAAATAAAAATACACAAAGAGAAAAAAGAGGGAGGGGGAAAAAAAGAGGTAGTTTACATGTGACTTTTCTCCTTCACCACCAGTGAAGGAGGAAATTGTTGGAAGAACTGTGTCTAGCATGTAACTAGAAACATCCTCTTAAGTAGGATGATTACCAGCCCCAAAAGCTTTTAGGGACTCTGATTACTGTGCCTTCTGTGTATATTTATCACCTAAATCCCATTACAAAAAGGCAGCAATGAGGCAGGTGCATACTTCTTTGAACAGAGAGCATTTGATGAAAGCAGGAAAGGTGAGCAAGACTTTGGGGACAAGGGCAGCAGTAACAAGGTCTGTCTTGTGCACTTAGTGGGCGTTAAAGATAGACTATCTGATTTATCTGCCACACCTGCAAAAAGTGGCCTACCTGCCCTTGCTTTCATGCTGACTACAAAGAATTTTCAAAGACAGCAATCACACTTGGAGATATTTTGCCTCTGAAAACTCCTTTCTAGATGGTCTATCCTGGGGTAGTCAGACCTGTTTCTGTAAGAGCAGGGCAATATGTGATATGTACTGTCTTTCTAAAGCTGGGATCATACATCTGAAAAAAGTAAATACATTGAATTAAGATAGTCTAGGTATAGTTGTATATGATTAGAAGTATACAGTCATTTAGAAATCACTTATAACTTTTAGCTTATAAAAATATATATATTTTTGTATTTTTTCATAACCAGTAGTGTCAGCACTATGATAAAGTGACTAAGTCACACATGTAACAATAACCTGGATGCTTTCTGTCAAGTAGAATTTTTAAAAGCAGCAATTCAGAAAAAAATTGCACTGGCCGTATGTCCATGTTGTACTCTCGATACTAAACCTTATTAATAAATTACAGTTCTCTAGTTTAAATATCTCTACACCAGAGGTTTAAGCCATTGGTGAATTTAACAGTTGCAATTACAGATATAAATCATGCTAAATAGCAGGCACTCCCACAGGATGTCGTGTGCCTGTGTCTATGTACAGGTAGCAGTACAGGGGTACCAAGATGTGAGAATAAGCCATGCTCCAGTTACAGAACTGTTTGTGAAATGTAAGCGCCTCTTGGGACAATTGCCCACAGTTCCACTGGTGTCATACGGAGATGAGTTCTAGGACACTCCCACAGTGAATTCTGGGGAAAAATGTGTCTCACAGTTTAATTTTCATTGCAAGGAAACAGATTATTAAATCCAAGACTGAGCAGCACCAGTGAACTAACCTTAATTTGAAGAACCTTCACACCTAGCCCAGAGGAGTTTGTGCCTTACTGGGTTAGGGATAGGAGCTATGACATTTCTAGTCATATTATTGAAAAAAAACCCCAAAACTTGTCTGGAAAATTTAGCTTCCCCTGAATATCTATTTTCAGGCTAAGAATTACTATTGTTTTATTCTAGAAGTTTGAAGGAAATAGTATCAGTCTGTCATTATCAGTGTGTTGATGCTTCATAGCTCTTCTTTTCATGACAAGCCACTTTCAAGACTGGTAATAAGAATTTCCTATTGTGTAAAGAGTTTTAATCTATTAGATTAATTAGCTTCTTAATGGTCACAGCCTTTTCCTTAACCTGTTTCAAACTGGGCAAATAGGTACAGAATTCACAGAAATTATTACAATATTTTGTCTCCATTATCACCTTTAGTGTTTTGACACACCATAGGCCCAGTGTGCAACATGTTTTCTCTGTATTAAGTGGTTTTTTAGCTCATGAAAAATCACATTAAAAGTTGCAGTACTGATCAGGAGATCGTAACAGCAGACTGCAGTAGCTGCAGAATAAATTAACTGCAGCCACTGGGAATGAAAATCTTCCGTGCTGCTTTCTCATACTATGAGAAGGTAAACCAATCCCTTCACCTCTGCCCTGACCATAGTGTCAGAATTTTAAATTAGCTCCCTGAAGTGAGTACAGAAGCTATACTGTTCTCCTTGGTTAGTTACTCCTCTGATATTACTTTCTCCCACATATATTATTTTGGTTTTGACCTTTATCATATGACTGCAAGGCCCATATGGTTTGCATTGAATTCCATGAGCTTTTGTGCGAGCCTAAAAGTAGCAAAATTGTCTGTTTACTCAAGGCTTTCAGCTTCAAACCATTTAGAAATAATAACATCCCTTTTGGTTTTTTAAAGCATTGTATACATCTTCAGTAATTACATAGGTGTGGACCTTTGTAATTACGTAAGTAATATAAAGTAAACTTTGCAAATCTTTACTCAAATGAATAAAATAGCAGTAGATATTTCCGCATCATGTCTATGCTAGAAGAATTCCTAATAAAGAAAAAAATCTTTAAGATAAAAAAATTTCTTTCGTGCTCAGATAGGTACAGTACAGGCATAGTGTGGTACTGCAGACACTGCCAGCTGAGACAGCAAGCGACCCATTTAAAGGCTCAGGTTTTGTACTCAACTAAGAATAGGAAGTTTGAGATCCCATTAGATCCCAGGTTGCACTGTATTTTATGCATTTATCTTCACTATATTTCTGAGTTGAACTGATGGTTATGTGCTACAGGCTGAAAGTATATTCATTCTTATCATTTGTATTAAAAGGTTTAGACATTTCCTGAAATAGTCATTTAGGTCCATCTGACCTTGTGCTGAAACTGGATTTTTCATCTATTCACCACACCTGCTGCTCTCTCAGAGGCAGAATTTGTCTGCTGAAAGTTGGCTGATTTTTTCAGGCTGTGGCTGAGTTGTCCCTGTTTTTCCTCATTTCTTTTTTATTTCCTTCAATGTTTTACTCATATACAAACTGATATATTTTTCCTTTTATTTACGAAGTTTAATATCCTTAAAGCTTCTTGCTTGCTGTTCCCAAGTACAAGCACATACCTAAGGTGGCTTGGAAACATTTCTACGTCATGTCTCTAACATCAGGATTCAGCACAAGTGCAGTAGAGGGGACGACCAAAGATTATCCTGGTGCCTGTGGCCTTAGCACAGGACCTGTCAGTTGTGTCTTCCATCTCTTGCCCCATCTGTTTTACACTCTTGCTGTTGTGGCAAGAGCCATCATAGAGTGTTTGTGTTTCTGTGCACGCGGTTGAGATAAAAAGTGCAGGAGTTGCATAATGTCCTAGCCAAGCTCTGCCTTTCTCAGGAACATAATTCAGTTACTAAGCTGTTTTACAGGTGTTAAGTCTGCCATTTGCAGAAAATATCCACCCAGGCAATGCTTGCTCATATCACCCATTTTGTATAAAATGGTTGGTTAGACCTCACAGGAAGATACTCCAACAATTTCCATCACAGTAAATAAGAGCGATGCTGTTCACCTGCTTTATGGCACATGAACATCAGCTATTCATCCAAATTAGTTTTTAAAATGAGAGTATAAATAATATTTATATTTTATGTATGTAGAATGCCAAATATTAAAGGGAGATTGGCTACACATTATGGTTGATATTTTAATACTCAGAAAAGGCAAAAGTACCACATTGGTTATCCCAGTTGCTGAATTCATTATATGGGAAAGCTTAGCCATGGAACTAGAAGTCTGCCAGAAAGGACAACAAAAGATATCTTTGAGATTTCATTTGGGTTTGGTTTTGTTTTCCATTTTAAAATTCAGAATGAAATAGACTTAAAAGTCTTTAAAGTACTTTAACATTAAAATTTTTTCAAATCTTTTACCTTCTGTTGTTTCAAATAAATAATCTGATACTTCTCTGTTAGATGATTTAAGGTGGGTTTTAAGAACTTAAATGGGTTATAAGAATATCACAAGAGATGCACACAGACAAACAAATCCCCTTTATTGGAAACATGCCAGACAGATACAAAGACCAAACAATTTTGTTGTCCTGTTCAAAAATTCTGGTTGCCCTTTGTGATTCGTGATGGCTGCCATCTGTTTGGTCTTTTCCCATGAGGATTCTGCTATAATGATGAACTCTGCAGCATGTACAGAAATTGTTCTCAAGCCTATGTTAACAGTCCTGATAATATATTTTTTAGGTTTCCTCTACGCTCAGAACAGTACCAAACGCAGCATTAAAGAGCGACTTATGAAGCTCTTGCCCTGCTCGGCTGCCAAAACGACATCTCCTGTTACTCAAAGCAAGTTTTATTTTTCATTTTTTTCATTTGATTTTTTTTTTTTTTAGGTTTGCATGCATCAAAAGTTATGGTTTCATTAACTGCTCATTTGAGAGGCAAGATATCTGCTGAAGTAATCATATGGTCTATCGAGGTTTAACATCTAGTGATGAACAGATTTGTCTATGCAGAGTAGGATGGCAAGGTACCAGCACCACGGTCTGCCATACAGGAGCTGCTGGGTTGGCACCTAGGATCTGCAATTTAGTTGAGAAATGATTCCTTGGTTAAATTTAATACTTGCTCTCCATGTATTTGAAAAGTGGTACTTTTTGGCATTTTTATGCACGTGTCTATGTGTGCTTCTTATCCCATACACAGAGAGTACCGGCCTAACTGGTCTGGGAGGAAAGGACTGGCCTTGCAGGTTTTGAACACACAACTTCAAACTATTTAGGGAACAGGACTTAAATTTGGTGTCTGAGAGAAAAGTAATAACAAAGAGATTGAAAAGAAAGTATGTGAATGTGGATACACAGGAAAAGCACACTGATATTAATACTGAATGTCTTGATATGCTGTAAGGAAATAAAATCACTCCAGGGTAGGTAATAGATAAATATAGAGGGACAGAGGGAATGAGAGAGACATCAATACATAGATGCACATGTATACCTAGATAGAGATTAATTATAGTAATAACACAATAATGTCTTCCTATATAAATTGGCTCCTGCAGTAGATTTTAAAATATCTCTCTGGACCCAATTCGGTCTAGATTAATTTAACTTAATTCTAGGCGCTAATATGAGCACCTAAAACCGGAAGCTGAATGGTCCATATGCTTCCTGTATACTCTTCTGATAAAGCATATCAATCAATCTCAGATAAAAATCCTGCAAGAGCAGTTTCCCATGTCTAGTGAATCCAGGACAACCAAAGGCAACTTGACTAGAAATACAGGCCCCTACTGAATGTCAAGACTTCACAGGTGTAGATCTAGGCTTTCTTTTTTTTATCCCCCTTCAAAAACCCCCCTTCTTGTCTTTCATATGCTTCTCTGTAGAGAAAACTCTGGTACTTGCTTTCCTTTTACGGATTTGAGATCTCTAAGATGAAAAGGGCTAAATTTCTGGATGTACACTGATTTATTTTTCTCATGGTATCTTCAGCTGATATGTTTTAATTGAAAATGGGGTACCTTAAAAACCTCAGTTACTGTTGTGGCACTTGGTAATAATTCTTTCTGGAGAAGTTGCTTTCAGCTGCATGACCTGGGCAATAGAGCCCTAGACAGTAAAAGGAAACAGAGAATCACAGGTTTGCTGGAGTTGGAAGAGAGACCTTTAAAGTCATCTAGTCCAGTCCTCCTGCACTAGACCAGGTTTCTCAAAGTCCCATCCAACCTGAACACTCCCAGGGGCATGGAATAGATAAAGCAAATAGAAGAGAATTAATAGAAAGTTTGATCTGTTTGTTTGAAGTTGGTGGGAGAGTGACACATTTCTATATAAGCTCTTCATCTGCACAGGTAACCAAGTATATTTAGTCAGTCTCAGAAACCTTGATCATGTCAAACTTGTGTCATCTTGCTGAAATTACCCTCTAGACCAGAAGAGAGGTTGAACTAAAACTAGTATTAAATATTTCTTATTTGAGAACCAAGCAGTAAAAAATGTGTATTCAATAATTTTCTCTGTAATCTCCTCAACAGTGAAGTGCTATGTTAAGTAAGAATGTTATATTAAACTAAAAAGTTAAATAAGGTTACCATTATAGATTCACATCGTTATTATTCCATTTTGACATCATGTGCTATTTCATTTCTGCTAGCATGAAAGAAGCAACATCATAGTGTCCTATGATTGAAAACAGCACCACTTGCAATAACAATGAGTTGATGTGAATTCCTTCGAAATTATCAGGGAAATATTTCTAAAACAAGTATCTTATTGAAATATACATAGCCTGAATTTGCACTTCTGCACTTCTATCAATATATGCTGACAAAGGTTATCTAAAAACATAAAATCTTTTTTCAGCATTTGTATTGAATATATTTCAGCATTCCTATTGAAAAAGACGTGTAAAAGATCACTTTTCTTATTTGTGTGCTCTAGTCTAGTAAGTCTAAACTTAAAACCATCATTCCCTAGATACGTGTGTGTACTAGCACACTAGGATAGAACTACACTCAAGAATGGTTTTGAAAACCAAAAACGTGCTAAATAGTCATTAAATGGTTAGGGCGGCTATAATTTGGAGTTTGTGCAGGGAAATGCATATGCAAAATTTTTGAAGATATGAACTGAGCTCTAACTTAGGGCATGTTTCTCCAGCTGCCATTATTTGCAGAGTCATTTGCTTTTTGCAATGTTTTTACCATTTTGTTCTTTAATGAATAATGAAAAGTTCAAAGCATAGCTCCTGTGACATTTAGATTAAAAACTGTCTTTACTGTTTAGCTATAAGAAACCTACTCATTAATGAAATCAGTAAGAATAATTTGTTTAGTATATTAATGAGGGATTGTGAATTGTTTTCAGTTTTCAGTTGACATGGAATTTCATTTCTATGAAAAAAAAGTATTCCTATCTTTTCTAGGGTGAAGAAATCAAAGAACTGAAATAACTAATGCCAGAGAAATCATTAGTGTTCAGAAACAGATAGATTTTTACACATTTTCCCTGCATATTTTAAAGTATAGATTTTTTTTTTCCGCCCAGTCTGGTAGCTAGAAGTGTGAAGAAAAAAAATAAAAAACTGCAAATGACTCATGAATATTATAGCATTTTAATCATCACAGTTGTTACATTTTAAGGATGTTTATGGTGACTTTATATTTTTATTATTTATATCTATAAGAGACTGGAGAAGTTGAGTGTGAAGAATGTTATACTGAACCTTTTCATTAATATCATCAGCCCATTGCAGTCTTCTACATTCTCACTGAATCATTTAAACACAATAAAAATATTTACTGCTAAGGATATACCAAATATTGTGCTCAACATCCCATTGTCTGGCCTTTATCTCTATTCACATTTATTATGTGTATTCATTTATCTTCCAAAAAAGCTTGTAGATGTCTCTCTAGGTAGACAGATGTTTTACAAATGGGTGCTTAGAGAACTCATTTCAAGTTAAGTCCTTTTCTGTCTAAACCAAAGCCCATTTAAATCCCATGTAACCGTTTGAATATAAAATACAAGTGAGCTTTCAACAGTATTTATTCTCAGGTTGGGTTTTTTTTTGCCAATTTAGTCAAATACCTAGTGTTGACTTGCAGTTAACAAAAAAAAATCATCTGGATCACACTGAGATCATCTTCATGAGATGAGTGCTAACAGCAACGTATCTTTCACAGGAGAAAGGACAAAGCCCTAAATTTTGCAAATATTTTTTCCAAATGTTTATTTATTATTAAATATCTCTTTAAAAGTTGTTCATTTTTTATGGATGCTGAAAGGCCTTTAGCAGAGAAATCCTTCAGCAAAATGCTATTCTGTGAGAACTCTACTTTTCCCACAGAAACTATGGAAAACACTGTTAAGGTTTCTGTAAACTAATTTCGTATCTTGCACCTGCAACTTGTTTTTTAGACTTGTTATGATGTTAACTAGAAAAATATTTTTGAATGGGTGTTGTGAGTCTCAGCCAATCAGCATGAGAGGTGGATGGTCAATGACCAATGATCTTATGCCATCTTTGCAAACTAAGGTATTTAAGCCTGTCAGAAATTAATTAATAAACGGCCTCATATGGCTCGTTCGTGGTTTCCTGAACGGACTTCGTGTCATTATTCTCTCAGACCGCAGTACAATGGCGACACATTTTTTGTTTAGCAGAACTGTATCTTCTCATGCCAAATTTCTCCCAAGAAGCTGGAAGCTATTATTACTACATTGTAGCAGAACAAAAATACGTGAAACTGTAGGCATAATATTACTTTAATTGAGTATTCTAATACTCTGCTCTTATGAATATTGAACCAACTAAAACTTTATTCTAAGAATAAAGAGTTCCAGATTCTAATGAAATAAAATATGTATCTTCAGCATTGTAGAAGTGACAATTAGGCATGTTGTATTGTTATATTTCTATAGCTGGTATAATTCTTAAATCGGAATACAGCAGTGATTTCATTAAATTAGTCTGGAGTACTATGTAAGTTATGTTTAATGCTGGCAGTACTTAGAAATGGGCACACACATTTGTATTTTTTATCAGAAGTGACTGGCACCCTATATATAGATACATATTGTAAGTTCCTACAGCTGTTTCATTGAACTTTCACATTTAAAACTCTACCTAGGAAAAAATGCATTGCTAATTCTCATTGTTTTAAGGCTACACACCTTGAATGTGTGTGTCTGCATTCTTACCTAAAGAAGAAGTTACTAAAACCATCATGTTCCCCACTTAGGCTGCTCACCCTCAATATTATCTGTCCCAAAGTTTCAGTTTTACGATACTCAAAGTAAGATCTGCTGCTGGATGTGCAACATCAATTTCACATACTTTACAAAGGATAACTTCACAATAAAAATCCCAGCCTGATACAGTGAATTCACATCCATTATCTAACTGAAGGAAAATATTCAGTTTTATGGAGTCAGTAAAGTTATATTAAATTGTTTCCTTTTGTCAAGGAGTTATAGAAACAGAAAAGTCATACTGAATGTATCATGCATGCCCTTGCGGGATGTTGGCTGTCCAGTTTATTGCTATTAGTACTCATGAGATAATATGCAGGCTACTGGATCATCCCTGCTGTTCATGATTCTTTGCAACCACAGAAGCAAATGATAGACACCCTTTTCCTGTGAGTTCAAAATGTACTCATCATTGGTCATTAAAGCTGCAAAAACAAGTCTTTAAGAGATATATATTTTCTTTCCTTCTTTCCTTCTTTCTTTCCTTCTTTCTTTCTTTCTTTCTTTCTTTCTTTCTTTCTTTCTT